>JAOUQT010308830.1:3947-15226 GCA_025769995.1 Xyliphius kryptos | reverse complement strand
ATAATATACAATTATATAAGGAATGTATAATAAATATAGATTTAAAAAGCACAACCAAATATGGAATTTATCGTAACGCACTGTTCCATGCAGTCTCAGGAGATGATTGGAGGATGAATAACTGCGTGCTTACGTCTCTGCAGCAGTGTTCTGATTCATGTCTGAGTCCTGTCTCTGCCATTTTTTAAGTTGTGGGTTTATAACAGTGTCAGTGTTTGAGAAAACGTTTTTTTTTAATTAAAAAGAATAGCATCCTTCATTAATTCGATAGGGGGCACTGTCTTCTTCCTCCTGTAAAGTATAAAGCAAGTTGGATGATGAGTGAGGTAGCGTCACCTGCAGCTGAGGAGGTGTTACGTATCGCAGAGCAAGTTAAAAATATGCAAACAAATGTCGTATGATGTAAACACATTAATCGATACTTTTGGTATCGATGCGTCGAATCGCTGGCTGCATAATCAATTCCGATCGATTAATATTTACACCACGATGAGGCATCAACCTATAGCACGTGCCAGTTGGCAGCTATGCAAACTTTATCTATTGCGTACTGCACCATTAAAATAGCAATCCGCCAAAGTCAGAGTGCACCGGGAACAGCAAGTGACCCGCTGATTGATTTATTGCACGTTATTTTAATTCAGGCGTAATACATTCTTGCTCTTGGGCCACTAGATGGTGCCAAAGAAGCCTGTTTTTTTACCCTGTACACATTAAGTGGAATGTTCTCTCCTCGTGCTCCTCCATGGACGAGCTTATTGGGCTTCAGCAATCCAGAGTTAATATTCAGCGATATGAAATTGGCTAAAAGGAGGAGCTGTATCTCGTCCTGCAGCACACTTGCGCTAAATGATTGATTGAAGCACACGTAGCACGAGTTCGTCGTGAGCTTGCGAGGATATGAGAAAGAGGCCACGGCTCACCCACACACACATTCTGATGCCAGCCAAATGTAGCAGTCTCACACCCGAGAAATCTCACACACACGAGAACTGCGCTCCGAGCCGAAGCACATACACACTCACGTGGCACAGCGGCCAAGTGTTTATCTGGAATTTGTAACCGCGGTGTGGGTTTTCTCGCATGTTCTGCGATTCAATGAGATTGTTCTGACTTCTCGGTTTTCTCTCGAAGGTGAAAAATAGGACGGAGTACATTGCACCATTACACGGTGGCTTAGGCGTTAACATGTTCACCTCTCTGGGTGAAGTTTCCACATTCTTGGGTCCAAATGTGTTTTCTTCGGGTTTTCCTCCCACAGTCCAACAATATGGATTCAGGATGAGTTGACTGATCTAAATTGCCCCTATATAGTGTGTGCAGGTGAGTGGGTGCCCTGTCCAGAGCCCGAAACGTTCTCCCCTTGATGGGTAGAACGTGACCCTAGTCTCTTGTACAGGATTAAGCAAATCTGGGTGGAGTTTCCATGTACTCCCCATGTCCACATGGGTTTACTCAGGGTTCTCCGGTTTTCTCCAACAGTCCAAAAATATGGATTCAAGATGAATTGACTGATCAAAATTGCCCCTATATAGTGTGTGCGGGTGAGTGGGTTCTCACCAATGGATTGGCTCCATGTCCAAAGCCCGAAACGTTCTCCCCTTGATGGGGAGAACATGACCCTAGTCTCTTGTACAGGATTAAGCGGGTGGGGTCCTGATATAGATGGAGTTTCCATGTTCTCCCCACGTCCACGAGTTTACTCTGGGTTCTCCGGTTTCCTCCAACAGTCCCAAAATATGGATTCGAGATGACTTGGCTGCTCTAAATTGCTTTTATGTTAATTGCTCCTATACAATGTGTGTCCAGCAATGGATTGTGGCTTTGTCTTAATTGTCCTTACTTATCTTACTTGTACTTGGTTGTCTCCTCTCCGCAACCAAAGTAAAAAAGTAACCAGATGAGATGATTTTTCAACGTCTTCATTCATTCATTTATTATGTTCCACTAGTTCCTTGATGAGGGTCGTGGGGGGTTCCCCATGCCCATCCAGGGGAGAACGTTTCTGGCGCTGGGAAGATACTCCCAGGACAGGACGCCAATCCATCGCTGGGCACACACTCACTCACACAGTCACACACACATATACAGGGCAATTTAGAGCTTCATGTTTTTGGAATGTGGGAGGAAACTGGAGAACACAGAGGAAACCCACGCAGACACGGGGAGGACATGCAAACTCCACCCAGATAGGGATTCAAACTGGGAATCCCCAGCGCTGAGAGGCAAATGTGCTAATCACTAAGCCACCGTGCCGCCCTTCATCCTTTCATATCATTCTTATGTATCAGTACTTTTGTCAGATTGAAGTTATTTCTGTAACCGTTGTGTCTTTTTTTTTTATTAATCAACCGTTTTGTCAAAGAGATGTTTCGTGCATTCCAAAGATCAACATCCAGGTTTATTGCGGTGGGATCTTGACTCAAATCACATGAGGGTACGACAAATTCATGGCTTGTAAGAGCAAGAGCAAACCCAAAGGAGGAAAACCGATTGAGAGTCCACACAGATAAAGATATTGGATTTTCACACGGGTCATAAATAGTGCAGCGATGTGAGACAGAACACTGGCAGCTCTAAATATATCATACAACTGAGGAAAAAAAGAAAAAGCATCTGCAGCACAGATGTATAAAACCCTCAGACATCAGTGACCAGCCCCTCCCTCACCAACTAACATGGTATTTTTCCATTAGCTTGTTTTGCTTTAGCAGCAGAGGTTTTTATGCTTTGCTCTCTGATACAGAACTCCCAGCTACACGTAAAGCCCCTCCCACCAACCAGTCATTCAGTATATACTGTATGTTGGTTCTGACCTTGAGGAGGGACATATGATAACTGGAAATATAGGATTACACACTCACATCGTATGAACTGTGTGGCTTAATAAGTTCAGCCAGACAGCTTTACTGCGTTATGATCAGAACTCAAAACCTGGTTTAGTTCTCAGACTGTGCAGATCTTTATGGTGAGATGATTCTTTCAGTTAGTTAGTGGTTAGCATGTTCGCCTCTCATTGGCTGGGGATTCCCGGTTCGGATCCCGTTCTGGATGGAGTGTCCATGTCCTCCCTGTGTCTACGTGGGTTTTCTCCGGGTTCTCCGGTTTCCTCCCACAGTCCAAAAACATGGATTCCATGTAAAGTGGATGTGTGAGTGAGTGTGTCACCAGCGATGGATTGGCGCCCTGTTTTGGATGTTTCTGCCCAGCGCCTGAGATGTTCTCCCCTGGATGGGCATGAGGAACCCCACCACGACCCTCATAAAGGACTAAGTGGAATATAACGGATGGATGTAATTGCATGGCGTAATCTAAGAATAATTTGTGATAATAATTTACTCTTTGCTGCCAAATTTAGTGGAACTATATGACCTTCTCGTCTTTCTTTCGCGTGGGAGGTTCCCAACGAACATCAAGGGGAGAACATTACGAGCCCAGGGGGGATATATCCAGGATAGGGTGCCAATCCATCGCTGGGCACACACTAACTCACCCATACACACTTTATAGAGGGAATTTAAACAGGAAAGATTTACAGCAGCCAGTTCCCCGTTGAGTTTTTGGGAGACTGTGGGAGGAAACCGGAGAACCATGAGAAAGACCACTCAGATCATGTGAAGAACATGGAAACTCCACCCTGGATCCCCAGCACTGAGAGGTGGATGGGTCAACCACAACGCCATCGTGTCACACCTATAATCACCAAATAATTAGTATGTTAAACAAAATGATTATTATTCTAAACATCATGCATTATATACATTAGTGATCCACACCAACTCATGTCATTAATATGAATAATGGCCAAGTTGCATATTCATGTTTCACAGTGGCTTAGCGTTCAGAATGTTCTCCTCTCAGCGCTGGGGATTCCAGGTTCAAATCCCAATCTGGGTTTCCATGTCCTCCTGTGTCTACCGGGTTCTCCGGTTTCCTCCCACGGTCCAAAAACATGGATTCAAGGTAAATTGAATCACTAGTCTTCTCCTAGTTTTACAAAAAGTTCCATGACCACCGTCATAATAATAATTAGCTGCTTACGGGACGAGACGGGCTGCGTGTGGGATCATGGGTAAATTAACACAGTGCTAATGAAATAAATATACAGCTAAAGTTACAAGTGGTCATTTAGAGCTCAATGGTTTCTTGACACTTGCTATTTAGGAGAACTTTAACGATTTACATCAGTATTAGTCGTCTGTCGCTCACTGATCCATTATGGCTTTACCCCGGTAATCTACATGCTTTACATGGGGTAATTACAGTCCCCTTGTCTAAAAAGGTGTCTAAAATTACTGACCTGTCTCTGAAATTCCAATCAAAAGTTTGTATTTATTTGCAGAAAATGAGAAATGGTCAAAATAAGGAAAAAGATGTCGTGCTATCAGAGCTCAAATAATGCAAAGAAAACAAGTTCCTATTCATTTAGAAACAACAATATATATACTGCTCCAAAAATAAAGGGAACACTAAAAGAACACATCCTAGATTTAAATGAATAAAATATTTATTTAAGTGAGATATTCAGTTGAAAATCTTTATTTAGTAGACAGTGGAATGCATTTAGAACAAAATAACAAAATTATTAAAATGTAAATCAAAATTATTATCCCATGAAGGTCTGGAAGTTACATTGTGTTGTTTAAGCGTTCCCTTTATTTTTTTTGAGCAGTGTATATAAAATAGTAAAATATTATGGAAAAGAAAGAAGAAAACTTACTGCTAGCATGACTGTATTGATGTTGGGAGGATCAATGAGTCTGGACACTGACTCCACAAATACAAAGAAAGCGATGACCATTAGGAACAAACCATTAACAAATCCAGAGAGGATTTCAACTCGTCCATACCTACAAAAGCAGCCGAATCAATTACAATATTTTTCACATGGAAATAAACTTGGTTAATAGCTTAGCCATCACATCCATTTAGACCCAAAGAAAAGACTGACCCATAAGAATATATTCTTGTTGCTTTCCACCTGGTCATGAGTGCAGCAAAGAGTCCCAGTACCAGAGCGGAACAATCAAACAGCATGTGGAAGCCATCAGAGATCAGTCCAAGACTGTTGGTCCACACACCATAAAACAGCTCGACAAATGTAAAGGCCTGATACAGAGCAGAACAAGAACATTTACAATGAAAATGTTCAACATAGTAGCATTTTACAAACATGTAGAAACAGTACATAAAACTATAAATACAAGATTTATTTATTTTATACAGCACTTACAAGATTCAGACAGAGGAAGTAAAAAATTTGTCTGGAATCATACTCCTCCAAGATCTGCTTGAGTGAATCTTTGATGAAACGAGGGACAGACTGAGAGCTGTGCTGCAACGCATCTCCCATTAAGTTATATAGAGGGGTTCCCTCAGGAGAATACCCCACCAAAGTGCCTTTCTGTCCCTTTCTTGCAGGTGATGACAAAATAATATCAGCTAAAAAACAGATACATGCAGAGAGTTATTTAAGAAATAAGTACTTCTTTTTTCTTATATCAATGTGATCGTCACCCTGTAACTTTATCACATACAATTTACAAGGCACTGACTCTCTGCCTACTCTTTGGCCTACAGGACAGTCGCTGGAGCTGCCCCGCTTACCTTCAGTCCATCTTTACTAAATACACTCAATACAACTCGTTCACTGCAGTCTAGTGATGAATGTCGCCCGGTGATTCCAACTCACTGAGGCGCCAATACTCATTAAAATTTTCCTAACACCATCCGTAAGGCTGTCTCTATCAACATTTTCAAGAAATTTCTCTAAACACACCTCTTCCACAAATACTTGCTATGAAAAGTAAAGAAATAAATAAATAAAAAATAGCCACATCGAGTAACGCACAGGGTTGATAGTACTCATTTTTTCTAAAACTACTGACTTATGTTTTTATTTGTAAATCGTTTAGGATAAAAGCGTATGCTAAATGAAACGTAAATTAATTATGCCCATTGTTAACCCCTCAATAGATCCAGTATTTTTTGCAAGACTTATTTTCTCCTTCATGGTCAGTTATCTTACTCCTACTGATGTTTTTTTACCCATAAACAAACCAGCTCTTATTTGCTGCTTACAGTTGCAAGACCAGCCGTTTATACCAACTCAAAGACAAAATTCACAAGAATGATAATACATAGCTCATTCTTCAATCACCTGTGTCAGAACCTCTAAAAAGCTATCAGACCTGGATGTGGCTACAATAGTAATAATAGTATAATAGATTATACCTATATTTTAGGATGTAGAGAAATTATTAGAAAGTTTTATTAAAAATGTAAGCCAATTCCAAAGATGATAAAAGATCATCATTCTTTTTATAAATGCTAGAATAGTATCCAGTGACTTTTAACATGACAAAAATAAACCACTTACACATTATGAAAAAGCAGGTGCTGACCAGCACTCCTCCAGAAAGAACATGTTCAGTCTCCTCCTGTTGGCTACTTGTCCCTATGGCCCGTAGTTTATTTGTCAGCAGATGCGCCCAGAAGTTGGCCAGAAGCAAAGCACTTACAAAGACAAAGAATGAGCTATAGCGAGCACAGTGCTGTGCCTCCATCTTTGCTGTGCATATAGACTCCACATAAAAGTCCAGGATCTTCACCGAGAAGATAATAACTACAAATGGCAACACCAGACCAGACCAGGACTCCACCTTGTTCTAAAAATTATAAGTTTTGAGAAAATGTTAGTTTTTCATCACAGGAATAAGCCCACTTTCAAATATAATTGACACATTAGTTCGACAAAACGAACATTGCAGCCCATCTGAAGTTTGCCATCAATCACACGGAAGTTGCTGGAACAATGTTGGAAAAGAACAAATATGATATAATTGGTTAAAAACAAAGCAATGCACTCCAGAATAATAATCACAATGTCTGTAAAACATTGTGGTGGTAGTATTACGGCGTAGACCTGCTTTGCTGCATTTGAAACAGAACTTCTCACTCACCTCTGTGGTGGCAGACAACACAATCACCCAGGGCAGTAGGAGTACTGAGGAGATCAGGTTGGAAAGAGCGTAAAGTCGTTTGGCTCCTCCAATCTCCACAGAAAGCTTTCTGGAATGTGTGTGAAAAGCCAACTTTAAACACAGCGCCAAAACTAACAACACAACTCCACCCTGAGGACAAACGACACAAAATAAATAAATTAATTAAAAAAAGGAATTCCAATGTTTGTAATCTTTCATCTAACTGATAATTTTACTGTATCGTACTGGAACATGGTTGAATGACTTTACTTACTTTATGGTCTGCCACTCCTAAAAATGAAATCCCTCTATATAACGCATGAGTAAGAGCACTGTCATGATGACCCTCAGCTGTAAGTCTGAGAGTTAAGGAAGTATTACTAGATTTAACCATTCTAAGAAAAATCTGTGAGTGAAGTCTTGTTTATTATAAGGATACGGTGCTCTGCCATCTTGGCCATAAGGTCATCATTATCGAAGAGCAGAAGACAGATCACAGCAATAATGAAGAACACAGCCCCTCTTATCTATAACAAAGAATAACATTTAAATGCAGCCATCAGAACATAATCTAAATTCTTACAAATGTTTATTAGATTTGCATTGCATCATTACAGCAGTGATATTCTTAAAGCAGTGTTTTATTTGATCAATAAACAAATCCATCTTTTCATTGAAAATTACTATACCCGAGATGCACCAATCATATTTTCTTGGTCGATTCTGGGTTCCAATTTATAAAACAGCCTGACCTGTCGATTTTCTTTCCTTTGAAGCACCACAACTGACTGCACACAACAATTTTCTGCAAACCTCTTCGTAACCCCATACGCTTTTTTGAAATACATTTGATTTTACCTACATACTATGTTTATCAAAGCAACTTGCTTTCTTTTTATAAAGTACTATTTCTTTCCCTAAGTCATCTTCCTTATCTTATTTACTTTGTAAAACAGTGCAAATTTAGATTTTTTATTTTTTTATTTTGTATAATTCACAAAAATAAATTCATTATAACCAAGTTGTGACATCAAAAAAACACAGTTGCAAAATTCTATCCCATGAGTTATGAAATAATGCTCTGAATGTATTTAAATAATTTTGTAAATTGTCTGTATATATTCCACACACCAAAGCCATATTTAAAGTGCATTTACACTCTTATTTGGTATTAACCATAATCAAAGTAATATGATTAGACAAATATTTTCAAAAAGTTACCCACCTTGGATGGGCCTCCCTCAGAAGGTGTTAGGAGTGCACTTAAGAGAGCGATGACAATGACATCACTGTGCTCGAACAACAGCAAGGTCCTACAAGAACGTTTGAATTAGATGTAACATAGAGGCATTAAAGCACAGTGTTTAAAAAAGGGTACAAGAACACACCTCAAAGGTCCACATAGTGTAAGTCCAAAGAACCCCAGCAGTGAGATAACACAGCTGATGACAGCATGTTTAGTTATTTTTATCAACTGAAAAGCAAGCATCAAGCAAATCAACTACAAACATTTTAAATATAAAATTCACAGACCTTTCAAAAGGTACCTGTCTTTTGGTGACTGTTTTTCCTGAAGAAAATGGTTTTTGAAAAAAAAGTAAAATCACTGCACAGCTGTGACGAAGAGACACAAGAAATAATGATAAAGTAGAACTGTGTGAGGGCATCAGCACAAATTAAATAACTAATAAAAGTGCATACCTGAAATTCAGTATGAAGAGAAACTGCACGATATGCACCACCTTTAATAGGTCATATGATTCAAATATCCCCAGCACCTTTAACAACTTTGTCAGCATTAACAACACTATGTACTTGGTTAATCTGCAATAAAAACAAGAAAAATAACAATTCTAGTATTCTAAAGTAGAAAAAAATAAAAATGTTCACAATAAAATAAAATAAAAATGTATTAATTTAAAAAATTATTTTAATATGTAATTTTAATATTCCCAGATCTGAATTCGAACCAAGAATCCCCAGCGCTCAGAGGGGAACGTGCTAACCACTAAGCCCCCATGCTGCCCATTTACATAAAAATGATTTATATAATTTTTTTAATCATTAGTCGTTTTAAAGGCAAAAAAAGAAACAGGAGTAAATTTTTTTCAAAGTTTATTTGTAGATTATTTTATTACTAACAATACCTCTTTTCCGCGATTTATTTACAATAATTTAGTTTCCCAAATGTTGTTCTGTGATGAAAAAAATTGATGGTATTTGGTTTGGAAGTTTTGGTTTGATAATGGGTTGTACTTGGTATGAAAAGTTTACCACAGCTTGTTTAGTTACATCAATTCTTTTATACTTCTGTGATCATCCTTAAAGAAGCAAGATAAACCAGAAAGTGATGCGACCACCACAGCTGTCATTTCATGTGTGGCTTACTGTTGAGTATCAGATGTGCCGTAGCATTAGTTTGACGCTTAAATAATCTACAACAACAGTAAACACAACAGTAAAATATGCACAAAACAAAACATATAGGGATCTGAACATAGTTTTACAGAATGTTGTGAAATGGGGCAACCCCTTAAAGTGCCAAATATAAACTTAACAAGGAATATGAAATGATATATCACTTAAGTGGGCTATATCAATACAATGATAATTATCCACCATGTACATCACACCTGTCTTTTGGTGCCTGCTGTTAGCACAGCTGTTTACGAGCCATCATCTCCCTTTTCTCATATTAAGAAGGTCATAAATTAGATTTTACAAATGTCTCAGCAATTCAGACCAACGTTATGTTAACATGTTCAAATTTGTTGTGACTGATAGTCAATTACATTTAATCATTTAGTAGATACCAAAGCGACTGACAAATAGATGAGAGAACACCACAAGTCAGTGGTTAAGGAAAAAACAGCTGGGGGGGGGGTGCGTTTCGTGATATAACTTAAAAATGCCAGGAGACTCAGTGTTATGGGTGGTGTTGGGAAAAACATGTTACAATTTAGCAGTGGTAAACGATATGGAATGAGAATTAGCACGACGGTGAGGCTGAACATTTACATTTGAGCATTTAACAGATGCTTTTATCCAAATCGACTTACAAGTATTTGAACTTGATGGCTAGGGTCAGGATATAGGGTTGGCCATACAGCAGCCTTGAAGTGATGGCTTTAAGTGCCTTTTTAAAAGATCCATATTGGACACGGAATTTGAACCCACAATCTTCAGATTGATAACTTAACACCCTAACCACAACTGAGCGACCACACACAATAATGATAAATACATCGTGAATTCACGTTTATAAATGTGATAGTTCATTGTTTCTGCTGCTGTAAAAACACAATTTTACTCAAAATAGATGAAAACCCCGGGTGTGCCCTCTGGTGGATGAATATAGACACACGAATAGTCGAGCGATTAAAACGAAAATTGGTTCGACACCATCAGGTTTTCTGTGGGAACATGTAGTTTAAAAACAAAAAATATCTCCAACTTAATAACCCCCTCCTTCCCTCCCTCCCCCATGTACTATTTGAGCTTACAGTGTAATCACAGTAATACAGTGATTTGGACTAATAAATGAGGCGTTATTTTGAGATCAACCTACCTGGAGTCTGGTGCTTCAACGCGACCCAGCTTCACACTGGAGATAACATTACTGCTGTACGTGTCCTCCATTATGCAACTGTGTGATACTGTGCTTGCAGGTATGTGCTAGATGTGTGTATTAAAGAGCTCACGGTTTGTTCGCCTCATTGCAGCGATTAACACCAACACTGAGGTGCCAGTCGGCTTTTAAAACACGATATTTTGTTATAAATAACTTAGTGCTGTGTCACAACGGCGATACACACCACATTTATTCCGTAATTTAACCCCAAATTAAACTATGAAAAGGCAAATGCACGAGAACGTTTGCAATACATCTTGTTTACTGTCGATAAGTCAACGTCATCACTTCCTCAAACATGGCTACACAGTCTTTCAAAATAATATATCTTACAAAATAAAAGTCCACGTCCGCACCGCCTTGAAGCTGTTTATTTCAAACCTCTGTTACCTGGATTTAGAAAAAACTTTGTTTTTTTCTTTGTGATGTTGACTTTAAAAACGGTTACCTCCTGTTCATGGCTAATTTATTTCGTTGTTCCTGGTTTTGATATGACTTAAAATGTTTTATTGTGATTTTCCCATTTAAAAAATTAGACAAGACAAATAATCCATCCATCCATCCATAATCTTCTGGTTATTCCTCTGTTAGTGTCCCCATGCACATCCAGGGGAGAACATCTCGGGCGCTGGGCTGATACACCCAGGACAGGGCACCAATCTATC
>JAOUQT010308820.1:0-15226 GCA_025769995.1 Xyliphius kryptos | reverse complement strand
AATGCTCTAAATTGCCCTGTATAGTGTGTGTGTGTGTGTGTATGTGTAACTGTGTGAGTGTGTACCCAGCGATGGGTTGGCGCCCTGTCCTGGGTGTATCTGCCTAGCGCCCGAAACGCTAGGCAGATACATGCCTGGATGGGCATGGGGAACCCCTGCCCCGCGACCCTCATAAGGGAATAAACGGAAGATGAATGAATGAAAAAAAAACTTGGTTGAGTTTGTCGCATGAGTGGCCGCTAGGGGGCGCGCGTGCGTAGTGGATCGACCCAGCTTTGATGTCTCCGCTGGGACTCGGACTCTGGCGGACCTGCGCGGATTGAGGAGGAAACGACAGAGAGAGACCGAGACACAACTTCAGGGAAACTTATTCCACAAAGATTTATTTACAGACCCCGGTGCTCGCAATCCACTCGTTCTGCTGAGAAGGGACTCGTGTCAGGAGTGAAGCAGCATGGATGATCTGGGTGAGCCGCTTTTATCCGAATCTTTACCCTGTTGTTTTTTCTCGGGACTGCGGAATCAACCAGAAACGGCGTAGCGGAAAAGTGGAGGCTGCAATGGAAGCGCTAACCTTAGCTAGCTAACGAGGGACCGACCGACAGTCTGGCAACGTTTGGAGTAAAGGGGGACTGTTTTACCTGCAGGTCGCGGCGGTAATGCGGTTATCCGCGGGGTCGCTCGGCTCGGCTCGGTTAGCTTTAGCTCGTTTTGGGAGAGATTGTGCGCGTGAGGTCAGCTACCCGGCCACCGTCAAAAGAAAGAGTGCATAAAAAATAACTTTAAAGGCCTTGTTTTTCATTACCAACTACAACCAAATAACATTTGTCTTAATAACATTCACGTAGGCGTCGTCACACACACACACACACACACACACACACACACACACACACACACACACACACACACACACACACACACGTATATATCATAATAATAATCATACTGCCACATGGTTTTATATACATTTTTAAGAATTGGTAACGACCTATTCCCAAGTCTGCCTGACTTAACATCCAGCTGTTCACACCTTTTTACAGTCGTTACTGTTCTGTAAAAGTGTCCCACATGGTTTTATTGTGTCTAAGAATTTAGATAACTTGGTTTATGAGGTTCACTAGTGTGTACGCAATGGGTGTTCCAGTTCATCCCAGTTATGCTCAGTGTGTTGTAGATGCATCATCTTGTTTCCACACTCATATCTGTTGCACAGTTTCTTAGTCATCCTCTATTTACAGTGATCACACACAGGGGTGCCACTAATGACTGTCTACTTCGCTTAACATGGATTAGTCGACTAGTCCAAACGATTCATTAACTTGCAAAGAAAAAGAACTGATGATCTGAGATAGTTGGTGTGTGTGGTAGTTCAGTTGTTGCAGTGTTGGTCTGACAATCTAAGGGTCGTGGGTTCATATCCCAGGTCCACTGAAGTTACCAAAGTGAGTCCTGGAGCATGACCCTTAACCCTCATTGCTCAAGGAGAACTGTATGTAACCGTGTGCTCTGGCCCCAAGATATAATTGGGATACTTGTATGTCGCATTGGATAAAAGTGTCTACTAAATTACCAAAATGACCAAATCTCATGTAAGTTCATTTTATTTGAACAACAAAACTGCAAAACGTTACTCTGTGGCAATGTTAATTTCATTTATTAAAACTATATTTGTTCTGTATATGACATTCCTACACAATGAATTGGGCTTAAAATACAGCAAAAGAAAATGAGGGACATGTCTCGTTGTGTGCAACATGCACCAAGGACACTGAATAAGTTCAGGATCCAACCTAAACATTGGAAATTCTAAGCTAGAAGACAGTCTAGAAGTCTGTATTAATGGGAAAATACAAATAGAAACACTTAACGGTGGCTTCGAGGAGCGCCCACGTTTAAGGTGTTCATGCATTGCGCTGGTGCTGCCATAATATGCCATTAATGATTTGCATAGTGTACAAATATCATTTTTGTCTTCAGCCACTTTAAAGTAACTTTATACTTTGGATACTTTTGTGAAGCTTTTTACTCCTTGGCTTCTCTGCAGCACAGTCATTCACCACCCAAATAATACCGGTTTGTATATTTTTAAGCATATTATGTGAGCAGTCATAGAAAGGGCACCAATCCACCTGCAACCTTAGATGAATACATTTGGATCTTTAGGGAGCTGCTGTCGAGTGGGATCCGATCATATAAACTTTTTTTAATAGTGGCATAAAGTGTTTTGGTTGTCTTACCGAATTGGTTATTTCAACCATAGTAACACCAAACTGCCAAGTTAAAACACGAAGTAGGAGCTTATCAGGAACTACCATCAAGGGCTTTGTTTGAACTCTGTATTCATTTCTCTGTGGAATGTAGGTTAAACATTACATCATACATTACCAAGAGAAATATCTATACCCCTATCCCCACTTAAATATACACTGTTTAAAATAAATTAACACTTTAATAACACAATGTAACTCTAAGTAAACCACACTTCTGTGAAATCAACCTGTCCATTTAGGAAGCAACACTGATTGTGTATCAATTTCACTTGCTGTTTTGCAAATGGAACAGACAACAGGTAGACATGGGAGGCACTTAGCAAGACAACCCCTCTAAAGGAGTGCTTCTGCAGGTGGTGACCACACACCTTTTCTCTGTTCTCATCCTTTCTGGCTAATGTTTTGGTCACTTTTGCATTTTGTCGGTTCTCTCGCCATAGAGGTAGCATGAGGCGGTGTCTACAACCCACAGATGTTGCTCAGGTAGTGCAGCTTATTCAAGGTGTCACACCAAGATGTGGCAAGAAGGTTTGCTGTGGCTGTCAGCATGGAGCAGATACCAGGCCTAAACAGTATATAAAAGAATTAAATCTGCACTGAGAACTATAAGGTTATAATATAAATACAATATTTACAAATGTAACAAGATATAAGTAGTATCTAAAAACTGGGAGGAAAACATCACTGCAGCTTAATCAGAAAATGGAATCATGATGTTCACTCAGTCAAGTTTGAGTTGGCCATGCTGAAGCCATAACACTGCCACAAAGCAGTAAATCATTTATCTCATGTTGATTGTTCATTGAAATAAACAACCGGTTATTTTTGTGTTTTTATATTTTTAATAACCACGTAATCAGTTAACTGTTTTTAAACCTTTTAAAATCTTAAATTTAAGCTGTTTGGTATATTGATTCCATAGTGACAGCTAACTTAATACACCTTAATATCCCAATATAAACTATATAACACAGTGTAAAATTGGGCCAATTTTCTTTTTAGCATCTAAAGCAAAAACATCACAAACATGAACCGAGCTGGTATTGACCAGGAAATGGTTTCAATTTAGTAAGCTTGTGGGCTGCATCATTGTGGTGGAAGTTCCTTTCTTGTGTCTGTGTACATGAAAAGTACATCACTAAGTTATCAGTTTAACGAGGTGTAAGAATTTTTGTAATGTTTGACAGTAAATGTGTGATTGAGGAACAAGACAGATGCAGAGCTCCTTAAACATCTATGGAAGTCGTGCCATCTTTATTACCAAAAAATTCTTCTGTTTAATGTAGTAATACAGTTCACTCTCTGTTCTACTCTTAAAAGTAGTTTGTAGGTAGATTAAATCCGATATAAAGATTAAAAAGATGTTCCATTGACTTGTACAAACTGAAATGTGTAATTTGCAGTATCCATGGGAAACATAATATTTAATCCCTAAATATTTTTTTGGGGGGGTGGGGAGGATGTTCGTCCTGCATACAGAGGGTCATATATATATATATATATATATATATAGTTGCAGAATACCCATGCTGTGCTGCGGTGATACTTGATAACGTGAAAGTTGAAAGGCAGTTGGCAGTTTTTGAATGAGTGGTGGTTTTGTAGTTTATATTTTTCAAAATAAAAGTATTATTATAGAAGGGTGGCATGGTGGCTTAGTGGTTAGCACTTTCACCTTTCAGCACCCGGGATTCCCGAGTTTTCATGTTCTCCTCGTGTCTACGTGGTTTTTTTTTCTGGGTTCTCCGGTTTCCTCCCACAAGACACGATAAGGAATGACTGAGCCACATTTCAGCTTTGTAGGTACTCGCAAAGACCCCAATCCTTCTGATGTGTTTGGTTTGATGGCGATACTGAGCAAGATTTTTTGTGTTTTTTTTTATGTTTTGTGCAACATAAATAGTGTTCTGACAGCAGCAGCAGTACAGTGAGTGTAAGGTGCAGGTAAAAATCAGATTAAAGTTAAAAGTTAAAAAAACAGTTCAGATAGGGAGGGTTGGCGAGGTAGTGCGTGAGGTGTTCACAAGCCTGATGGCCCGTGAGTAGAAACTATTTGTCAGTCTTGTGGTCCTGGACCTCACACTCCTGTAACGTCTGCCTGAAGGTAACAGTGTGAAGGGTGTGTGTGCTGGGGGTGTGTACTGTGCCTGACAATGTTGTGGGCCCTCCTGGTGACCCTGCTGTGGTAGATGTTCTGCAGTGAGGGGAAGGCTGCTCCTGCGTTGGACTGTGGAGTTTTGATCACACGCTGGAGAACCTTTCTGTCTTGAGCAGTAGAGTTTCCATACCAGACCGTGATGGAGCTGGTAACTACTGCTCAGGACAAAAAGGCTCTCCAGCGTGTGATCAAAACTGCACAGTCCATCGCAGGAGCAGCCTTCCCCTAACAAACAATTTAACATGGGAAAGTGAGAACCCATTAGTTTTTCTAAGGACATGGTATGATGCCAATTTTCAGCCTTGTAGGTACTTGGGAATTTGTGTATAATTAGAATTTATATATACATATGTATATTCTTGTCCATGAATGGCAGCCTGGACAAATTCCAATCTTGGTTCCTAGTCAACCACAGCACAGAGACAGCTCTAATTAAGGTGCTGCTTTTGACGACATGTATCATAAAACTCTTGTTTGGACTGGGTTGGACTCTCTGGAACAGTCCTAAAGTGGTTTATCTCACACCTAGAAAGCAGGTACTACTGTAGAAATAGAAAGTAATATTTCTGAGAAAATGCCAGTGACCTGTGGTGTTCCCCAGTGTTCTATTCGCTGACCACCATTATTTAATTTATACATGCTTCCTCTTGGGCGGATTCTACGAGACTATGGGCTGTCCTATTACAGCTATGCAGATGATACTGGCCCTGTCCCCTAATGACTCTGGTCCAGTCGACCCATTGTGTGAGTGCACATCACAACAAACACATCACTAACTGGATGGGTCACAACTTTCTGCAGTTGAATAAAGATAAAAGCGAGATTATTTTATTTGGGAACAGCAATGAGAGACACGGATTGGCTGCATATCTGGAATCAAAAGCCCTCAAATCTAAAGTACAGGCCTGCAACCTTGGTGTATTAATGGATTCAAATCTCAGTTAAGGCAGTTACTAGATCAGTGTTTTACTTTATTTATTTAAGAATATCAAAAAGATTAGAGATTTTCTGACTAAACCAGACCTGGAGAAACTTCTTCACCCTTTATCTCCAGCAGGCTTGATTACTACAATGGTCTCTTAACCAGACTTCCAAAAAAGACCATTAAACAGCTTCAGCTGATTCAAAATGCAGCTGCCAGAGTTCTGACCAGGTGCAAAAGACGAGATCCCATCAGCCCCATTCTGAAGTCTTTACACAGTTACAGAATACACTTTAAGGTGCTGTTACTGGTTTATAAATGTCTTAATGGTGTAGGACCGGTGTATTTATCAGATCTGCTACAGAGATATAAACTGAGGAGAACTCTCAGATCTTTAGGAACTGGTCTATTAGTCCCGTACAGGTGAGAACTAAACATGCAGAAGCGGTGTTTAGCCACTATGCCACTCTTAAATGAAATCAGCTTAATAAGAAAAATCCAGACTAAAAACATTCCTTACTGAGCAAGCTTATAGTTCAGTTTAATTTACTCTGCACTTTTTGCTATTGATTTATTTTTTTATTTTAATTATTTATTCTTTTACTCTTTTTATGTACTTTTTTTATTGCACTGGTTTCTTTATTTATTTATATTTTTCTTTCTCTTAATGCACTATTTTAATGGCTTTTACTATTTTTAACTGCTCTATAAAGGATTTTTGTTTAGTTTTGAAAGGTGCTCTATAAATAAACTTGACTTTTGAAGTTTTTGAGTCATTCTAACATGGATTCAAGGTAAGTTGAATGCTCTAAATTGCCCCCATATAGTATGTGTGGCTGTGTGAGAGACTGTGACCAGCTATATATACTGTATATGTGCCATTTTCTTCATATTATCACCCATTTATAGATGGGTGATAATAATAGATTTAATGTTGTAATAGCATATCTTAAGTGAATGATGCGTCACAGGTTTGAGTAATGTTGTTCATGCCTTGTGATTCTGGATTAAACCAACTTCAGGTTTTGCAACAGCAGAAAAACTAAATCTAAATCTCTGCTGTTGCAACAGAGCAACTAATACCATCAACACAAACAGCCCTGATCCTGTCTGAAATAGGATCGGACTTCAACACAGTTACGTCCTGTAGGTCATTTGGGACTTTTATTGTTCATTCTTCTGCTTAATCCTTTATGAGTGTTGGGGGTGGGGAGATGTTCCATGCCTATCCAGGGGAGTATCGGGCGCTATGCAAATACACCCAGAACAGGGCACCAATCTATCGCTGGGCACACACACAGACAACTATAGGTGCAATTTACCTTGAATCTTTGTTTTTAGACTGTGGAAGGAAACCCACTGGGAGAACATGGAAACTCCACCCAGATTGGGATTTGATCGGGAAGCGCTGAGAGGCGTACTTGCCAATCACTAAGCCACCGTGTCACCCGGATTTTTATTAGTGAGTTAAAATATCACTGTGCGTCCTGTTATTGTTAATGTTCTCACCTGTGCACACGGCGTCTGTTCCGCTGTCTTTAAACTAACTGCAGTACTATACACTTTCACCTTGTTATTGAGTTTCAACACATTCCTTTACAACTTTTTTTCTGAACTTCACCGATTGTTGCTGTAGGCCATGAATTTCCACTTCTCATAAAGCAGCAGAGAAGTTCTGCCCTCAGGCTGATGTGCATGTTTGAACATGGGCGTGTCATTTTGAGTCAGAGCCAGGCAGCTGCACCCGCCCCTTTTTTTCTTTTTCTGTTGCTGCTGATGTTAAAATTAAGACATTAATGTATTCTCTGATTAACAGCTTTATTGTTTATTGTGTAAGATTCATCCAGACAAAAAATCTTCCAATTAGTAACCGGCCATCTGTCTGTCTGATTTCAGTTGACGTGCGTGTTTCCTCAGAGCAGTGAGTGATACGGGGTCAGGCATGATTGACCCGAGACATCTTCAGTCTTTTAATAATTCTGGCCTGATGCTATGAGGGGAATTAGTTAAGCAGCGCTTACATTGGCTTTCTTGCTGATTTTGGTGGTGCTGCTGTTTGCAGTCAGCTTGTGGGCGATGCTGATGTAGTTTTATGGAAGTGATCTACAAATACACTCATCCCATTACTTTAACATATATATTTGCTGTATGTGTGTATAAAGTGGTGCTCATTTGCCAAAAGATGAACATTACTCGACTCGTTTTTTTTTTTTAACAATATAAATTATTTGGTAATTTCAACTCTATAATGATTAATGTATCAGAGTATCAGTTAGCATTTGAGCATTCCTGCTGTCATCTCTTTACTGTGCTGATTTAAGGTGTGTCTGATTACTCAGCATTCTCACAGAGAGAAGGAGAGAGAGACAGAGCATGCACAAATAGCCTTGGAACATTTCTGGGTAAAAGTGCACATGAGAAATCAGTTAGTAAACTTCTCTGTGGCTGTATACGTTATTCATACACTGCTGTGGTTTTACAACGGAACCTCTTGGAAGAAACCACCTCATGTTCAACCAGTGGCCCTCAGCATGCTGGAAATTAGGTGCCGAAACATTTTCACACGCTGTCAAAGTTCGGCTTTTGAACAGGTTACCACGCCCTTGTGCGGCATCGCTCTGAAGTCAGACGCAGCCACAGAAAGAAATCTAAAGTAATTGTGGAAGCCAGATGGTATTGAAAATAAAACTTAGCTGTGAGTAAAATGGTTTCCTGTCCATGAACCACCTTGCCACACACACACACACACACACACACACACACATATATACACATACACATATCCTGAGTGTGCTTCAAGTCTTTACTGGCACTTCCATGAGAGCACTTCCTCAGGAAACTGCAGTCATAAGGAAGGGCCTGTTTGTTACTACGTTCCACAGCGGTTCCTCAGTGGTTCCTCATCAGATAAGAGAGAGAGAGAGAGAGAGAGAGAGAGAGAGAGAGAAGTTGCTTTAAGAAAGAGCAGATGGAAAGTGTGCTGCACTGTCGCCGTTCTCTGGCTTGCTGCTAAGCTTTGTTCTGCGACTGGTACTTACTAAATGCATGAGATCTGGAATCTTTTATGGAGTCCAAAATACTCATCCAGAACTGATGTTCCAAACATGAGCTCACTCACTGCAAGTTAGATCATTGCTTACATCACAGCCATATGCTTATGAGGTTAAATATTTAACCTGTTACGTAATGTTTTCCTGTTTTAATTTGTTAAACACGCAACAGGCATTGAAGTTAACAGTATTCCTCTCAGATAGACACGTTCAGGAGACCGTTGTTAAAGGCTGGTATTCTGACACCATAGCACCCACCCCTCCCATTGTCTATTTTAATATGTTAAACATGTCTCTCTTACACCTCTAACAGCATTTTCTGCAGTTCCACATTTTGTGTGAACAATATAAAAGTTCAATCTTAACTTTATATGTATTTAAAAATAAAATAATTTATGGTTTAAAGTTTGTCAGTTGGGGTGGGTGATATGGCAATAAGTATATTTTTCTATATTATTAAAATACATTTTTAATTAATTTATTTTAAAAGCACATTGTCTTGTATGCAATCTCAGCATCTGAGAAATGTTACTGAACTTAGCTTCTCATTATAGTACACAAGCGTTCCCTTTTGATCAGGACTTTAATCATAACCTCAAAGCCAGAACTGAAAACACTGAAATGTGTCTGTTTAGTGTGGAGTGGAAACTGAATGCAATGTTTATACAAGAAACAAGTTTTAGTTAACAGCGCAGCACTTACTTTGTCTAATTAGAATTTTTTTATTTTAATTGTTGCAAATGAGGGCCAGGAGTGTTTGCATCCAACATTAGTTTTTGCTCTATAAAACTGCTCTATATTTTACTTATAAAAGTATTATTCAGAATTACACACTACACGGTTACAGAATTAAAGTCATATTACAGAGCTATACAATATATCGCCCCTTTTCCCTTACAGGAAAGTCCTGGATTCGATGGTAGGTGCATGTGTTATCCAGTGGTTTATAAGGAGTTACATTTGCTATTATTAGGTTTAATACATAATAATCATTTAGATTAATATGTTTAACTGTTGCTGATTTCTGTCCTGTGTTTGCTGTGTGGTCTGGTAATAAGTGTGTGTTGTCTGTAAACATGGAGAATGGCTTTATATTATAAACCGGGTGTAATTATAGGATGGACTGGAGGTTGGTCAGACAGTGCATCATGTCTGCTGTTCTCTCTCAGGTCCTTTCTCTGACACTCTCCCACTTTCCTCGGATGGGACACAGCCCTGATTGTTTTCCTCAAGTTCCAGAAGTAGAATCTGGGTTTGTGCCGAATTCTTGACACATGACTAAAGCGAGAAGACCACCCTCCCCCTTCCCACTCCCACCCCCAGGGGCATAATGTGCAGAACAAGTTCTATGGAGTACATGTTCAACAAAAACAAGCTTTGAACAGGGAGTCGGTTCTGGTGAGGATACGCTCGAGATTAATTACACCGGACCAAACCCATGTGTCGGCCAGCAACGTGTGTGCGTGCGCGTGCGTGCGTGTGTGTGTGTGTGTGTGTGTGTGTGTGTGTCCAGAATAGTGCCACCACCACCCATTGCAAGCTATATGTTTGGTCCTTACATTTTGAGCTCTTCAGGGAAGCATTGACTTAGTCAGTGAGACTGTGTGTGTATGTCACACCTGAATTTTTTTTCTTTTTTAATAAAGCCCCCCCTCTTCACAAAAACACACACATAGACTGGTCATTATGTAATTTCCTCCATTGTTAGCTCTCTGTTCTGAATCTTGTGACTTTTTTCTTTATTGAGCCCAGTCTCTCTCCCTCATAGTATAAATATAGGCTATATAGTGTTTCTGCCTGAGACATCGTACAGTAAAATACTTGGAAACTACTGAGTTGTTGGTACTTGTTCACCACGGCTCATAAATCAGCAGAGCGATACATTATCTTTGTACATCTACATTCTTTATTTGTTTGTGCAGGGCATGTCTTTTTTTTTTTTTTAAACCATCAGGTTATTGTGTGCATTTTAAAACACATTGGAAAGGGTTAATGTCAAGTCTCAGTTCTTAAACTATGTGAATTATCCAACCATGTCCTTATTGACCTTATTTCACAATAATGTACATTCCCGGTTCATGTCCATACAGTGCATGTGCACAGAAGAGCAGAATGAATTTTAACTACTATTGCAATAACATCAAACACAGCATGTACAGTATTTGAAAAAGTTGTCCCTTTTGATTTTCGTTTGCATTGTGGAAGATCATATTGCACATTAATGTTCAGATCCGTTTTAAGACGCTGTTGCAGCTCTGTGAAAACGTGGAGTGTATTTTCAGCTCTTTTCTGAACACATCAGGCTCTCTGTAGCAGCTCTGTCAATGTACTGACTGTTTTACTATAATTAGATGGGGGAAGTTGAACATGGTGGCACTTTAGGGTTTAATCACGCTGCCTGTTATAGGGCTGTGGGCCACATGTCTCTCTACCTTTCTCCCTCTGTAGCCCTTTTCTTTACTGGTTCTTCTGTGGAATGTGTGGAATTCAATCAGATATTCACACAAGTGAGGGTGGGTGGATGGGTGTGGATGTGGGGGAAGGGGTTTCCAAGAGCCAAATGGGGGTGGGAACTCCACAGGAGTTAGGGATTTTTTTTTTCTTTTATCTTGTCTTTGTAATATTTGACAATCACTTTTATGTTTCTGATTATTACACACTCTCATATTGACTAGCTTCATAAATTTGGAGAATGCTCATTATATGTATTTGATGGTTGGTAAGCTAATGGCTGCACTAGTGTTTGGTAGGTTTGAGATTTAAGTCCTTTTCATTCAATTCTACACAAGTTGGATCCGGAGTAAAGTTTTTTTTTTTCCTCAAACGAAATACAACGCTGAAGGCATATTTTCATCAAAAATACGTTTTATTATTGTTTTTGTACATATATTGGCCTTCACAAGATTGATAACCCAGAGATGTGTCAAGTTGCAGTTTGTAGATATCAACGGTTTGTTCGTTTATCTTGTACAACAAATTACATTCTTCTTTAAAAGTCCTCTGTCCCTATCTTCTCATATCTCAAGGCTGCCTCCTGCTGTTTTTTTTTAGGTAGCACACAGCTTCAAAATAACGTTTAGATCTGGTTTATAAGCGATGCACAGTAATGCAGTGTTTCTACACACTCCTGTCTCACTGTAATACACACTCACACGCGTTATGTGGGTTTGTTGTCATTTTAAACAACCCTTTCTATCAACATGGAGCTGATAATCTGACCACACCACTGACAGGAATTCTGAAGGGTAGACAGGATATCCTGTGGTGTACAATGGTTTTGGGTTAGCAGTTGGGCAGACAAAATCCTTCACTATATTTCCTGTATTGTGAGAGGAATTTAGTAGGCATGTAACCCAAATGTGCTCAGCCTTGTGTGTAGTTTTTTTACTATCACAAGTGGGGGGCCTACCACAATCTCTGTAGTAATGTATGTTTTATAAATGCTGAATGTTTCTTTAACTTAATTTATTTAATGAGGTTTTATTTTACTGTGCTGTTACATGTTTCATCATCTACCTAAACTTAATCTGGGTGAATTTTTAACCTGTGTATTATTTAAGGAGGTGAGAAAGCAGTGATCTCACTCTGATGCGGACTAAAATAACCTGTCTGAGACCAACGACAGTCCCACAGCCTTCAACCTTCATTTAAACTTAATTAAATGGAATCATTTTAATTTTTGCTAATTATTCTGATGTAAAACCAAAATGTTTGTGCTCATTTGATTTGTGGCAAAGATACTTTTCAGTTGCATCATCAGTGTGCTATAAAGTCATGGTCGAGTTTGGCATGGAGAAACTGGACTGACCCACACAGAGCTCTAACATTATTTTAATTCAAATACCAGGTCCACTGAAGTTACCAATTTGTCTGATTGAGGAAGGTTCGCACCCCTCATTACTCCAGGGATTCTGTATGTATCTCTGTGTACTAACACATCCAATAAGTGGTATAATTTTAAGTTTGGATAAATGACTAAATGTAAATGTAATTAAATATAGTCTTATGTTTAGTTACAGAACTCATTGTATCTACCTCACTGTATTTTTAATCTTCAGGATGATCATTAATTTGACAATATCATTGCATTCAAACACCTACAATTACAATTTTGTAGGTTTATTCATCTATCCATTATCTTTTCCGCTTATTCCTCTTCTAGGGTCCCCATGCCCATCAAGGGCAGTGGGCTGATACACCCAGGACAGGGTGCCAATTCATCGCTGGGCACACATTCACTCACACATCCACACACACTATACTATACGGGGCAATTTAGAGCATTCAATTCACCTGGAATCCATGTTTTTGGACTGTGGGAGGAAATCGGAGATCCCGGAGGAAAGCCATGTGAACAGGGAGACTCCACCCAGATTGAGACTCGATTCGGGAATGCCCAACGCTGAGAGGCGAACATGCTAACCACTAAGCCACCATGCTGCCCCTTTGTAGGTTTATTTTATTTAAATTATATTATTTAGATTAGTTGTTTTTTTAGGTGAGTAGAATTTTAAAGTCTTTAAGCTTGACATTCTCACTGTGTTACTTAAATGCTCTGACCCATTTCACTTCTAACGAGAGGTAATTAATATTCTCACTCTGTTCCAGTTGTAGTGAAACTCACTGAGGAATTAAGGTTTTCCATCATGTTAAGAGTAATTAAGCTTTAAACTTCAGGCTAAAATCCTACCTCCTTCCTACTGTCCAAAATCATGGTTGTAGGTTAACTGATATTTATTAAGCTGTGAATGTTTGTAAGTCTTCTCAGCACTGGACTGGTCCTGTCCATGTTTTCTTGCTTTTTGCTTTGTGAGCACTGGTACTGGAACCCCAGAATCAGGATAAGAAAATGAATAGATGAGCTACTACAGACTGTTTAATGAAATCGTAAAACACCACCATCTAGTGGTTACTTAATTTTTTTAACGTTCTAGCAAATATGGTCACATTATAAACTGCAAATGCAGCATCGATAGTTTATAAACTTTTTTTTTTTAAAGAGATCAAATATTTGGAACGTTAAATATGTTCTGTAGTTCCTTTATGCCATGTTCTCTCTGCTGTGTTAATATTATTATACAATCAGGTTTATGATAGCCGCCGGATGATGGGCATGATCAGAAGGTTTTAGTGGATGTGTAAAGTTTGGTGTAGGCGTTTGTGCGAATCCATGTCCTGTGGGAAACATTCGGTGTATTTTTTATTTTCCCCCACAGCGGTTCCAGCTCCCGAAACTTTAAATAGCTGGGATTTATGCTCCCATGTGGCTCAATGGGTAAATTTAAACCAAGCAAGTTTGGATATGGTGTGTGCATGTTGTTATCCTGACGCACCATTGACCTGTCTATATATAAACGCTCCTCAGTTGGAATGGGGGATCAGGTTACCTGTTAAATGACCGGAGGAGGTGAAACTCTGATTTCATAGTAAACTATTTCATTGTGAGTCTTTATACAGAGATGAATCAGTGCCACACACCGAGCCGAAGACAGTCTGTATGGGGTTGTTTGGTCAGTATGGGGTTAAACAGAGCGGGCTGTCGTCCCTCCCACTGTATAGCATGCCCAATCTGTTCGCTCCACACTTGTTTGACTAGTGCGCACACACTCAGGTGTGGACCGGGCTTTGGAGAAATTCACCTGTAGACTGTGAGTAGATGTCAAACATCTTTAGACTGCAGTGTTTGGGTTTAAATTTGTATTTACTTAATATTTTTTTTTAAATTAAAGTTAGATTATTGTAGGTTTGAATCACTAGTCTGAGGGTTACTTCTGTGCTTTAGAACTTCTTACATTTAACTCTGATGGAATAAAAACTAAATTCTAGCTCTTTAAAGTGCAACTTGTTAGAATAAGTTCCTTTTTGGACTCACACCTCCAGATATGGGCCAGGACGTGCTCGGCGGGTGTTTGCGCTCATAAACTTTTCTTTGGCGCTGGCTCACATGTCTGAAGCCCAGGTTAGAATCAGGCTGTCATATAAACCTTCTGTGCCTCTCGTGTTGTCAGTTCTTCAACAAGTGAGAATTCTTCTCCCCCCTCCTCCATGGTATGTGGGAGCCACATGCTATTATTGACACCGCAGGGCAGTGGCAGGGTTAATGAGACGAGATGTAGAAGGATGCAGGGTGGGGAGACACAGGCTGAAGCATGCGCTCATTATACCTGTGTCTTCAAAGCTGAACGCAGAAATCATGTTTGAATTGTTTATCTAAAACGGCGTACCACACCCACGTTATCAGCACTGCTCAAATATAGCAGCAGCCTCATGGGGAGCCACTCTGGAGCTCCCAATGACATATTTGTCCTGTGGTCTGAGGTCTGTGTTTACAGGAGCCATTGTTGGGGGGATTAGGCTAATATATTAATATCGGGGGATATTAATATCGCTGCAGCCTCCCGGTGATTAACGTTTCGTTACGAAGCACCAAAGTGGGATTTAACTCTTTTACTCTTCCTTGTAATACATGCAAAACCATGTGTCTTTGCCATGCGATGGACTGGACATCTATCATCTGTGTTTTCCAACCATTTGCTCAGTAGATTAAATCTAGATTTTTTTTTTTTTTTTTTACCTGGTAAAATATTTGTACCAATATTTTATTAATGACAGTGATCAAACCAATTAGATACAAAGTTCACTGGAGAAATGTCCTTGTGTTTAAATTCACACGTGATTTCCCATGACCTGAGTTCTCATTGGTTCAATCAAATCAAATTTTAGTTGTCACTTATAGTGATGCATAATTAGAATTGTAGCGAAATACCTGCTGTATTTGACTGTTCTGCAAATAAAAAAAAGAGAACTAAGTTCAAAACGCAAT
>JAOUQT010308814.1:0-15227 GCA_025769995.1 Xyliphius kryptos | reverse complement strand
CATCGCTGGGCACACACTCACTCACACATCCACACACACACAAACACACACTATACAGGGCAATGTAAAGCAATGTTTCCTAAGGATTCTCCGGTTTTCTCCCACATTCCAAAAAAACATGGATTCAAGGTAAATTGAATGCTCTAAATTTCACTGCATGTTTGTGTGTGTGGCTGTGTGAGTGATTGTGTGCCCAGCGATGGATTGGTGCTCAGTACTGGGTGTGTCTGCCCAGCGCCCGACACGTTCTCCCCTGGATGGGTATGGGGAACCCTCCCTGCGACCCTCATAAAAGAATAAGTGGAGGAAAATAAATGAATGAAGGAATTAAATTAAATTGCCCTAATAAGTGACTAATATAAAGAAAATGAAAAATGGAAACCTGTTTGAGATTGTGAATTTGAGTCTTGCTGAAGAAGATGATTAATTTTTGAGGATCTGGAACAATGAAAAAGAGCTCCAAATCCAAAGATGATGGATTTTTATAGATCAGTCACTCTGGCTTTCAGAGTGTTCTTGTTTAAAGATATAAGAATCAGCATGCACTGCTTTTGAAGTATTGATTTTACATCAGAATGCAACAGGAGGAGAGTGTCAGTGCACCATGAACCCGCACATCAATAGGATTTCCTTCTCAGCTACAGGATTCAGCTTCATGTTAACAGATTTCACATTAACACAAAGCACTTTCTATATGGTTTAAAATAAAGTTCTGAAATGGTTCTGTCTTTTTTTAGATCAGTTCAGATTATTTAGTTTTAGATCAGTTTAAATCTTCAGTTTAAAAGTTCATTGATTTAAAAAAATCACAAATGTCAGAAGCTGATTGGCTCAATAATTAGTTCTAAATGATTTTCAGATCTGAGCTCATGTTTACTAGAACACCATGCTCCACAAAACTGATGCCACTATTTTTTTATTATTGTTGTCTTTTTTGCAAGTTTAATTATGGGTCCTAAAGCATGAAAAGTCATATTTCCCACAATTAACTTCACATAAATCAGTGGAGTTCCCCCATGCCGCCCTTACACTTTTATAGGCCCTCAGCAAGGGCATTTCCTGCAGTGTGAGTGTTGGGGAGGTGCAGGATGGTGCTGGGATAAAGCGGGCTGAAACTAAAGAGAGCTGTTTTGATTAGAGCGACTAATGGCTGGAACGCTTTAAACGATTTACATCAGGGGAAAAAGTGATGCTTTACACTGAACAAGGAATGAAAAAGTAATGGCTATTAAATATCTGGGTTACGCTTGCGAGCGCATCACCAATGTCGCAATTAAAATCAGCCGAGCAGTGTTTAGTGGTTTTGATGTTATCTCTATTTATTTACGGGTTCAATTGACTAACTGATCTAAAGACTTGTTTTTATTTAGAAGTTAATTACTAACAAAATCTTCCAAATAAATCTAAAACATTACTTAACATTCCTTTAATCTTTATATACTTGGTGCATATAAGGATAAAATTTAAATTAACTATATTTATTTTAAAGTGTTCTGATTAGACAAGGCTGAAAACTAATTGTACTGAACAGCATCACTGTGTGTATTAGTGCTGTCCATTGTACTGAACAGCATCACTGTGTGTATTAGTGCTGTCCATTGTACTGAACAGTATCACTGTTCATATTTGTACTGTCCATTGTACTGGACAGCAGAGCTGTGTGTATGGGTGCTGTCTATTGTACTAAACGGCATTACTGTTCATATTAATGCTGTCTATTGTACTGACCAGCATTATTGTGTGTATGGGTGCTGTCCATTGTACTGAACAGCATCACTGTTTTTACACTGATGAGTTAGTTCATACACCTTTCATTTTCGGCGTTTTATCCTGTATTATCCAGGGGGGGCCACAGCAAAGGACTCGCATATTAGGACTGGGAGCAAACCTGTGAACCTGGAGAAAACCCACACAGACACGGGGAGGACATGGAGACTTCACCTAGATCGGGATTCAAACCAGGAATTCATAGTGCAGCTAGACGGACGTGCTAAATCAGCTTCCACTGTCTTGATTTTTGATTTTTTTTTAGATCACACACTAGTGTTGGGTGAGAGGACCTAACCTAAACATCTCTTTAGGATGGATATGTGGGATTAAGTCTAAATTAATTAAGAAAATAATATTACATTTTTTTTGAGAGTCTATTGATGCTCAGTCTGTTTCTTCTGCTAATAACTATAAAACTTTTTGAAAAATCTACAGCACCTTTTATGGAGACATCTGTCAGTCTGTGGTAGAAAGCTTTAAGGTATTTTTTATTCTCTTCCACGATTGACTAGCCAAACAGATACAAGCGTGCCCTGAATGTGAAAGGCTGTGAAATTTATTTGTGAGTGAGGGTCTCTGCAGGTGCTTATTGGGTTTCTGAGATTCAGCAGCATGTATTGAAAAAAGGTCTTACATTTAGTGACTCACATTCAGTCTGGAGTAAAAAAGTTGTGGCTGACAAACGTCACCTTTATTGAACATTCAGATTGTTCCATGAAAAATCTTTCTGCCTTTCTAAACAGCCTGTCCAATTTAAACAGCCCACAGTTAACAAGACTGTAAGATTTTAAGTTTTAAAAAGTGTGTTGGGTCCAGGAGGTAATTCTGGGTGTAATTAGTGCTGTTGCACTATTCATGGTGATTTTTGTTCCAAGTGCTCATTCTCTGTATTTGGCCTGTTCTCCCCCTTTAACACTCACAAAACAAAACTTCTCAAACTTATCCTGAAGGCATTACAGCAGATTTCAATAATTTATATGAAGTGTGTCAGACAATTTATGAAAAGTCATTTAAATAAACTTTGTGAGATCAAAATTCTTTTCTGAATTTAAATGATGTTACGAAGCTTTGCATCAGGACGAAGGGACGTATCTGTTTATAAATCACATTTCTCCTCCTCCATCTTTTCTAATTGCTTAGCTTTGGTTTTTGTTTAAAAGCAAGGCATTTGTGGTACTCAACATCTGTCCTAATGTACCAGAAATAAAAAAAAAACAGTGTAATTTTTTCATTTAAGCATTTGCAAAGCCGGTACGTAGCGGAAACACTGATTGGCTAAAAACAGATCCAGAGTTATGAGCCTTTAAATGAAATATCACATTTCCTGTCTGAATGGAAAGTAATGAGCTGAAGAAACACAAACTCCAAAGTATTCAGTTGAGTTCTCATTAAACCACATGGTACAAATAACCACAAGATTCTTTAACAGAGGGCATGAAGAGTAGTTTGTGTTAATATACACATTGTGTTTAGTCAATTCACCATCTTTATTTATATACTGTTAGTATTTTCATGCTGTATATACTGAACTCTGAAAACTGTCTGCAGAATGATTTTTGTCCCTGTTTTAAATAAATGCTAATCAGCATCACTATCAATTTTCATATAGGTTCTTTCCCTTTTGCATTTCTTTATATTGGTGCTTAAATTCTGGTGGAAACCTTCTGATAAGAGTTTTTTTCATTTCTTCCAAATTAAAAAACTATACTTGAGGTAATCAGACCTCGAGTAAGAAAGCGAGCATGTGGACTCTGTAGTCACAACTCACACTATATTCATTCCACATATACCGTACATCTCAGATTTTTAATCGCCCCAAACCAATATGTTCATTTGGAATATATAAAGTCTAAAGCCAGTTGTGTAAATATCAGTTTAGCTTTAAAATAGAAAAAAAAAGACACATGAAGTAAGATTAGAGTCCCAGCTTTTCTAAACAATGTGCAAAAAAGAAAATACACTATAAAACATTTTAAATATCCTTAAATGTACAAATCCTTACTGACATTGCCTCTCAACTTGATAAATTAGGCTCCCACCAGCAATGACGCAACGTAGAGACAACATCAGATAAAGAAATTAAAAAAAGATAAAAAAGACACTCGAAAATACTCCCAGTGGACATATTTCCCAAATCGGTTTTTGAAACTTTTTGGTTTGAAAGCAGCTTTCTGAACTCGCAGCCCACTGGATTAAAGTCCAGTTTGTGGTTCAGAACAGCAGCAGTTTGGTGGAGGCTAGTAGATCTAACATCTAGTCTACAAAGTTGTACATCATCAGGCTCCACAGTATCAAAGTGAACTTATTCAGTTATATAAACCAATGCACGAACTCCGCTCTCAATGTGCACCTGTAGCAGAAATATACTGCTGGTGGAAGAGCGTTCTCCCACAACACTCCTCCTCTTTGGAATAGGTTCTCCCTATTACTGTTAATGATTCTGAATCACTTTCAGTCTTTAAAAACACATCTATTTACATTTGCATGTAATTAATTCCCTCTAGATAAAGGTGTAGATCTCAGGGTAGCGCTGTTGGGTTGGGTTGCCTGACACCTGATCTTTAAAGAACCTGTACACAGTTGTCCTTCGCTGTTGATGCTGCCCTCCCGCTCTAAGAGCATGAGTCCTCCACTGAGCCTTGGTCCTCACAAGGTTTCTTCCTAAAAAACAAAATAACAGGGAGTTTTTTCTTGCCACCGTTACTTCAGCTTGCTCTTTGGGGTTTCAGGCTCAGAACTAGCTGACAACGCACAGGTGTAAAAATCGCTGTGTGAATAAATTAACTGAACTTGATTTATTATTTTTAGTAGAAGATTGATTATTTTTGAACGGCTCTGGACATAACTAGCAAATCTAAAACATTGTGCATTAGTCTAAAACCATGTTTTCTGTCCTCAGTGGGTACAGTTTATTTTAAGGTCATAGTTGTTGTTTAAAGTTTGAAACTTTTTGTCTAAAATGACTACAACGTCAGATTTTAGTCTGGTACTAAACCCTCCGTTCTGCTCAGAACAAACCCGGTGTCTTTGACTCTTCAGAAATAACTGATGTTCACAGAACAGACTGAATGGTATTATGGGTTATAAATGGATTACAGGGTGCACTATAAAGGTACCTAACGTAAGAGACATGTTTATTCTCTTGTTAAATGAAGTTTGAGTCTTTACAACATCGGCTGAGTATTTATGCATGAAGTAAAATAGACAAGGGAGGTAAAGTCAGGCAGGATGGAGGTGGTAGAGCTGTTATTAAAACCCCAACGGCTCATTGTAATGGAGAAGAAAAGAGGTGTAATTACCGACTGACTGAGGGATAAAGCTGGGATTTTATGTCACTCTGAATCAGCTTTAACTGGAACTGTGAGTTAAAGCTTCAGAAACATGAGAGAAAGAGAAACTCTAGAGAGACATGGAGATGAAGAAATGTTTTATTATTGTTTTTAATTATTGCATGGCCTTAGAAGTTTTCTGCTGTATTTATGATTTTTCTGCCCTGTTTATTTCCATGATATATTAAAGTAAGTAATTAAAATGAATCACTTTGTCACTAACAAAAAAGATTGAACTCACAAAACAATGCAGTCCAAGCACTTTGAACCTTACACACAAAACATCTCTGAGACATCTCTGCTGCAGGGTGTTGGGTTGTTAATCAGTTCACTCAAAACCAGAATTTAAATCACCCGTCCTGCTGAGAGTCTAAGAGTTCAGGTTTTCCTCACGGCAAAAAACAAAATGTATGGACACCGAAAAATGAAATTCCACTCTGTCTGATTCATTTTAAAGGTTTTTCATTTGATCCAAACAGAAACATTTGACAGACAAGTCCGATTCCAAACAAACAAAAAAATTGCCAACCCTTCTGCAGAAACATTTTTTCTTTAATGAAATCGACAACTTTCTATCCATTATTTGAATCAGTTCCTCCAACTTTATATATTTTTTATTATTCGAGGTTAGAGTCAATGTCACAGAGCTGCAGGCTAAAAAAAAACCTGTCTTTTGTGTTCTATGACTGAATTGAAGGGAATTAGGATTAAAGTTATAATAGAATTGGAATGGATTGTGAATGATTTAAACGGATTAGAGGAGGATTGAAAAGGTTTGGAAACGGGATTGGAATATGGTTAAAATAGAAATGGGAATTTGTTTAGAATAAATTAGAAATTAAAGTGTAATGTATGAGAATAGAGTGGGTTAGAGATGGAATTATAATAATACCAGTGGGATTGAAAATAAGATTGACGTATGTTTGAAATGAAAGTGAAATGAGATTAGAATGAGGTTGGAATAGAAGTAAAATATTAAAGGGATTGTATTATTAATAGGCGGCACGGTGGCTTAGTGGTTAACCTCTCAGCGTTCGAGGTTCCAGGTTCGAATCCCGATCTGGGGGGAGTTTCCATGTTCTTCCCGTGTCAGCGTTGGTTTTCTCAGTTTCCTCTCACAATCCAAAAACATGGATTAAAGAAAAATTTAATGTTCCAATTTGCCCCATATAGTCTGTGTGTGATTGAGTGAGTGAGCTGTTCTGGGTGTATTCTGCCGAGTGCCCGTAACCTTCCCTCTGGGGGAACCCCCCATCCCCTCAACCCTAGTAGAGGATTAAGCAGAAGATAATGAATTAATCATATTATAAATAAATGTTTTATTTATTAGGATTGTGATTTTTTTCATATAAATAGAATGAAATAGAGATAAATTTGGAAAACTCCAGGGTCCTGTATGTAAGCCTGTGTTCTGACTCCAAGTATCAAAGGGGATACTTGTAAGTCACTTTGGACAAAAGCATCTGCTATATGACCAAATGTAGCAAATGTAAATGTTGAGTGAATGGATTGTAAGGTTCGGAACATAACTGTAATGAAGGCGGGATTAAAATGAAACTGAAATGAGAAAGTGAAGGGATTAGAATAAAGGTGGAGATAATTCAGTAGTGTGACGGATGAATGGATGAGAGAGAATTGTGAGATCTTGAGTGAGTGAAACTGACAGCAGGGTTAATGCAGGAACAACGAGGGTTAACACAACAAACCGAACATTTGGAAGGTTTGACCTCAGAATTAACCCTGAGCTACAGGCTACAACTGCACTTTCCTCTCTCCCTCAGTCTGTCTGTCACAGAGCATGAGAGCCGCTGTCTCTCCACTGAAATAAATGCAAGGAGACAGCAGAGGAACGTCGGCGCCACACCACAAGTTCAGCTTTTAGTGGCGATGGTAATTAGTGACTTGTGAGGAGGACGCTTTGAAGCTTTCATCAAGGCTTTACACGGGTTTCTAATAAAACCTTCTGCAAGATTACTGTTAAGCCAAAAATGAGAGAAAATGAAGTAACTGGAATCAGAAATGTAATATTTATTAATATAGATCCCTATACGCCGTTCACCAGGAAACTAAAAGTATAAGGACAACACATCAGATCTCTCATGTTCAGGTCTTTAGGTCTAAATGTACAACAGTAACTGATCTGATAATTCTGAATCAGACAAACTCACAATCTTTTACTCTGAGATGAAGTTATTTTTACAGTAATGCAGCAGATCTGTGATGCATTTTAAGGAGTCTCAGACTCTTTAAGACAGGAGGAGCATCTTAAGGAGGGCCAGAGGCGGGGAGGACGCAGTGGTGCAGGAGTTAATCCTGAAAAAAGAAAAGCTCATTGTGGTTGATCTCAGTTACCTGATGCAGGAATTTGTAGAATTTATGTGAAGTGGTTGCCATGTTGGGAAACAAAAGGGGGGAGGGGCTCCGTTGTGCGTAACCAATGGTTCGGAGACTTATTCATTAAAATGTAAAAGTAAATGAATGGGATTATTTTTGCTTCTCAGCGCTGGGAGTTCCTGATTCTAATCCCAATCTGAGTTTCCATGTTCACTCTGCGTCCATGTGGGTTTCTCCGGGTTCTCTGGTTTCCCCCTACAGTCCAATAACAGAAATTCATCCACTCTCCACCCACTCTTCACCCATTTTCCACCTACGCTCCACCCACTCTCCACCCATGCTTCATCCACACTCCACCCACACTCCCACTCTCGACCCACACTCCACTTACTCTCCACCCACACTCATCCCACTCTCGAGCCACGCTTCAACCACTCTCCATCCACACGCCACAAACTCTTTACCCACTCGGCATCTACGCTCCACCCACTCTACACCCACTCTCCACCCACTCTCCACCCATGCTTCATCCACTCTCCATCCACACTCCACCCACACTTCACCCACTCTCCACCCACAATCCACAAACTCTTCACCCACTCTACACATACGCTCTACCAACATTCCACCCATGCTCTAACCACGCTCCACACACTCTCCACGCTCTCTCCACCCACGCTCCACCCATGCTCCACCCACACTTTACCCACTCTCCATCCACGCTTCACCCTCTCTCAATCCACGCTTCACCCTCTCTCCACCCACTCCTCACTTGCTTTTAACACAAGAGTAATTTTTGGTTAATTTTGCATTTGATTTCCGTGTTGGTTTAAATCTCAGCTGTAGAAAACCTGCAAACTAATAAAATGCATCTAAAGATAAATAAGAGCTTTTATAAAAAGAAGGAATATGATTAGAACTGAAGAGGGCAGTAAAACTGGTCAGAGTGTAGCAACAGACATCATCCACCGCAGGTCGTCTGTACTGGGTTCAAACTTCAGATCGATATTTTCACTTAGTGGGTTGAGACTCGGAGACTTTTATCATTCCCTCACTTTCTAATAGAGTCACAGAGGTCTTTGTGTTACTATAAACTAAACACAAACCAACAATAGACTATATTTCTATCTGAGAGATCTCAATGGTCTTAAACAAGGCGATTAAATCATTAATGTCTTTATTCAGATGCCCTTCCTGACACAACCCTCACCCTCTGCCTGGCTTGGGACACACAGACTATGGGAACAATTTAGAGCAGCCGATGCACCTTAAATCCATGTCTTTGGGCTGGAGAACCTGAAGAAAACCCACAAGGACACAGGGAGGACATGGAAACACCACCCAGATTGGGATTCGAAAGCATTTTGTAAAGACCTTTCTGAGATATAAGTTTTAGAACTTTTTTTTTATTTATATAGATGTGTAGAAATTCCCACAGGCACTCTCCAAAGTTCAGAAGGGGATAAAAGCTCCTGTAGTGTGTGATGGTAATATATCTCAATGTATAATAATGTTGTGTTGTTTTATTGGTGCACAATTCACTTCTGTAGACTGTCTTTACGGTGTTTTTTCGTTCGTGGTTTTGTCTTTGTGTGCTCATTTGTGTTAATTAGTCTTTTTGTTAATTATCGTCAGCTGAGTTCGTCAGAATTGTATTTAAGCCTGCCACCTGTTCCTCATGTCGCCTCTGGGGGCGCTGTGAGTTTGCATCTGGTTGCAAACCTTTTTCACGCCACACGGTTCCGGCTCAAAAACGTCGTTAGTAACAATTAGAAACAGAAATAAATAATTATATTAATGATGAATGAATGTTGAGGAATTTATGACACTAAAGACATTAAACTTCATTTACAGAACCTTTTTAATGAAGATCTCCAGTTATAACGTTACATTTCGTTAGGCTTGTGATAAATACACATATTTCTATTGCAGCTCGAATCCTGAGCCTCCACCATCCAGAGGAACTGAGACTCATCTATATTTCATTAAGACCTCAAATCAAACAGAGCAGTGGGGCCTTCTGGGAACAGTCCTCTGAATCTGCCATGATAGATTTACATAAGTATATAGGAATAACCTGCCATGCATGTAGCATGTTGAAATATACAATCCAAACCATACGGCATTTGTCCATCACAACCACAGGAACCCGAGGGATATCAGATCACAACATCATGAACATGAAGGTGCGTCTTCAGCTGACCTTTATTTTATACTATATTATTTTAAGACTAAAAGCAGATAAACAAGCTGGAATGTATATCTATAATTTATCTACTAGTTAATTTCAGATTTTGGGAGAAAGATGTTCAAATGGGACACCTAAAAACATGTGGGGAGAACATGCAAAAATCAGGAATGGAACTCTCTTAGCCCCACATTCCAAATTTACATTTTATTATAATGTTCAATTATTTAATTAAATTATTTAAAAAGTCTGTAGGAGGTTCCAGTTCTCCACGCTACTTTTAGGGGTTTAGTCAAGTTTCCATGCCCCTCACCTGATACACACATAATCTCACTTAATTTAATTTAAACAAGGCTTTTTGAATAATCCACATATGTAAGTGACACCTGGTGATGTTTATCTCTTTAATTATTTGATGTGATGACCATCTTGGAAGATGAAATGATCATGAAGGATTCATTTATATGAGCTGTAGCAACTGAAAAATTTGATGTTTACATACTTTTGGCCTTGTGTTCTTTTTTAATATGTTTTCTGAGACTGAATTACAGACAGAGCACCGAGTCTGTGTTCAAATCCAGACCAACTTCCAGCTTTACCTTTGAAAAGCGCCAATTGCATGTAAACGTACTTGAAAAGATGGAGGTCATGTAGCACTTAGTGGTTTCTTCCTCCACTCTGATGGCGGAGCATTCGAGTATTTGTGATTCTCAGTAATTAGGGTGAGATGTTTTCCACACGGCGCTAATTGCTCCGTGCTGATGTGAGCTTTGGGTTGTCTCCAGAGTTTCTTTCAATAAAACTTAATCAGAGCTTTTCTCAGGGTGAAGGAGGGAATTTATTCTGAATGCACATCCATCTGCGTCTGGATCCCACGTTCCTTATTTTCTCTCTCTCTCTTTTTTTTTTTTTACTTTTCTTTCATCTTTCCCCCCCTAACTGCCAGCAAAGCTCTGAGAGAACACATGCAATCAGACACAGAAGTATTGACACTTCAATAAATGAGATAAAGTTTGCTGAATGTTGATAATTGATTTAATCTGAGTTTAAAACATAAATTACTCAAACCTCACATTAAAAGCTTTCAAAGCAATGTAAGGGTGGGGAAGGTGGGGGGGCTTAAACATATAAAACAGAACACCACAGGAGGCCACATAAAAATCTACAATTTATTGAAACGATCATAATAAGAGCAAAAAGTTAATACTTTAGAACACGTGTCACTCTATGTGAATATACCAGCATGCAAAGCGCTGCTATGACTTAGAATGCACACACCACTACAGAAAATACCTGAAGGGATAGGCTCAAGTGAGCGGTGCACAGTGCCCTCCCTTGAGGAAAAAGCCTTCCCCACCAGTAAAGGTGCCCCTTACTGCAAACTCATTTATTCCATACCCTTCTCTCAATGAAGGACAGCCTGCCACATTCCTGCATCGGTTCACCGCTGTCAGAACTGGGACTGTTTATAACAGAACGTGGTGTTGGGCAGTAAGAGCGTTCAGGGCACAAATGCACAGTGACCTGGCGGTGAGCACCCAATGATACAGGTGACATTTATATATGCTCACATCATACTGTAAGATTTATCTGCTACACATTATGACATCACAGATCAGAAGGGAAACACAATACCTCTTTAAATATGTGCATCGGAATTGTTACATTTATGGTTCATCAGCTGGTCATGAGGCCAAGAAGCTCGGCTCGCTCACCCGTTTAACTCGATTAAATGAATAGTAATAGTGAATAAAACTGAGTTCTTAAACCCCTAATAAAAATAAACAGAACAAACCCTTACCACTAACCAATCTTAACCCCTTAACCATAACCCACATACAAAGTCAATACAAACACAGTATTCAATCACAAGACTTTACTGTGAAGACGCAGAGCAATCCATCAATCTGAGAAACGACGTGGAGCCTTGTTCATGTCCATGCTTTATGACATGTTCTTTATTTCTTTGAGAATATTTCCTGAAGAGTTATTACTAGAATGGAACAAAAGTCCTTAATCATTCTGAATGCACCTTGATGAAGTATTTTGGAGAGTGGGATGGTGCAGTGCGCAGTTTTCTGATGAGGAACGCCGGAGTGTGTCGGGTTTGTTTGAGTTTCTAGATTTGCAGAAATAAAAACAAGAGGAGATTCCATTAAGATTGAAGTGGAAACAAAAGCTCCTTGAAAACCCTGAATCTATTTTTGCACCGCCGCCTCGTTAATGGGTTTTGTGTTCAAAGCAGAACCCATTTAAAAGTTTCTCAAAGGAAGTGTGAGCCGGGGCTGCGCCTCCGATCCGCCGGCCCAGTAACGCCTGCTTCCATCCTGCAGGTTCTTCATCACCGCTCACTGCGCGTCTCATAATGAAGCTTAATGAGCACTGTGACATCACTCCTGCAGCACACTGAGGAAGAACAAACACTCAGTGCAGCGTCCGAGATTAAGCCTGTGGAATTATGAGAAACAATCCCATAAAATGACTGAAATTAAGAAAAAAGGATTTCTTTTCGTAGAGCTTTTAGCTCCAAAGTAAATTATACAGACCAAAGTATTGAGACAGGCCTTTTAATCACATGTGCTTAAAATCCTTTCATGCCTGTAAATTTGTGAGAACAGTTTAGGGAAGTCCCTTTTCTATCCCCAGTGCAGTATGGTCCAAAATGACCCAAATGAGTCGGTTTGATATTGTAGAACGAGACTAATCCAGTCCTGAACTCTTCTTATTTAATCCTGGATTGTTTTATATTTTAGGCAGCTCAACTGAATGCTCACTTGAAAGTGAACAAACCTTTAGGGTACTATTTAGATACGTTACAGTACATCTTCCCATCACAGTGACCTGAGCAGATTACAGATTACAATCCCAAAGTGAAGAGCGAGAGCTACTGATTAAGAATCATGACTGCTTGCTTTTCTTTTAGTCGCCTCGGTTCCTTTACATTTCGTATCTGTGACGTGAAACTCATGTAAGTGCTGGTTAGCGTTTGGTCCTGGCTGTGTGGTAAATCACTGACTCGGTGCTCGTTAACACTCCCTGACCTTTATTAATACCTGCAGAGAGACAGAGAGTAAAAGAGAATGCTAAGTGATTGGATAAGCGAGATCTCTCCAGCAATCACACTTTCTCCCTTACTCCCTGCTCCGCCTAATCACATGGCACTATTGTTCTCCTGCGCACTACTTAGGGGGCCTTGATTGCTCTCTGATTCCTCGACTCCTGATTCTGATTTATTTATTTCAATAGGACATGAATTTGCTGAAGATAAAGTGTTCAGGGTGAGTGAGATGACTCCTGATGGTTCTACAGATGGTTCTATCTGTCATGTTGTAATTTAGAGAACCAGATGCTTTAAACAAAAAATAAAAAAAAGATCAAGAGAAAACATCCAGCTGCTGAGCTTCTCTGTTGTGTTTTTCTCTCCTTTGTTTTTTTATCTGCTCATGAAGGTAAAAGAACAAAGGACACATCAGAACTTCATTCATACTTTAAAAAAAATCATTCTTACTAATTACTGAAAACCAGGTATAATTTTTATTTAAAAAGATTAGAGTTAAATAAACCTAAACTCCTGATTTTACTATAGACTAGCGGAATAGCTGCGCTGCGCTACGGTGGAGAACATGATGCAGTTGTGTTTGAGTGAGTGGTGGTGTTTGGAGGTTCTATATTTAAATGAAGGGATTATTATAGAGTGAGCGTTTGGGGCGATTAAACATCTGAAATGTATATGTGGAATGTATATAATGTGAGTTGTGAATTTATCGGTCTGTTTTCCGAAGACAGCTTTGTAGGAACTTGCCAGGACCCCAATCCATCCCAGGTGTTGCATTCGATGACGATAACGAACGAACAATCGAACGTAGAAAAGCGAGAACCCATATTTCCAAGGCCGTGGTAGGGAATCACGACGCCAAGTTTCAGCCTTGTAGGAACTCAGGTGGGCCCTTATGTGACACTAGAGAGGTCTTTTGTTTGATGGCGATATCAAACAAACCATCAAACGTAGGAAGGTGAGAAATACTTTCAGCCTTTTAGGAACTCGGGAGTTGGAAGTATTAGTGATGATTCAGTCAGTGGGGACTTTGACTTTTATTATTATAGATCCCAATAAAAATGTAAAAGGTTACATTTGATCATTAAGCGGACGCTTTTATTCAAAGCGACTCACACGTATCCCACCCCAATTTGAAAATTCGTGTCAGAGTGCGGGGGTTAATACAGAATCCCTGGAGCAGTGAGGGTTAAGGGACTTGCACAAAGCCCCACATTGGTAACTTCAGTGGACCTGGGATTTGAATCCACCACCTTCAGGTCGTTACCCAACACCCTAACCACTGAGCTACCACGCTCTTAGATAAAGGTTTTTTTTTTTTTTTTTTAAAAAGGAAGGTTCTTTGAAAACACCATGATTTATTCCCTATAAACTTCATGGTATTTCTCTTTATGTTTGTGTTTTCACTTCAGCTGTGCCTTTCTTTCCTGGAATAACTGTTCAACAAAAAAACTGTTCAAGGTCTCAGGAAAAGAATGCGCATAAAGAAAGTGAGGTCATGTGCAAAGCGGCGTCTGCCAAGTTTTTTAATAATGGATTTCCTGAGGAAACTGATTGTCACTGGTGTTAATCATGTTGCTCATCAGGAAAGAGAACGAGGAAGGTTCTGTGGGTGAGTAACGAGATTCTGACGGGCTCTTCGTTTGTCTTTTATCTCAGAGATGCTCGTTTGCGAAACACATGATATTTTTCAGTTTAATGAAACACGAATGACATTTTAACGTAATGTTAACGTAAATCAGAACTGAGGAGAAGAAGAATGATGGGATCAGTCTGAATTCTGTAAAGGTTTGTAGCATGGACATCACTGTCTTATATCGTAAGTGAATCTTTTTGACTTTTGTTTCTTTGATTCTGGAGGATAATGTAATTTTACTATATTAACAGGAGTATTCGCACATTGGTGAATAATTTCCATTTAGATGAACATACGTCTGCAAGTAGACAAACATTTTGTAATGCCTCTGTAATGTTTTTAATACCATTCTGTCTGGAGCTGTATGTATCTTTATTTTGTCTAATACTGTGCTAAATCGAGGACATACCTACCTGACTGCACGGCATATGAAACGTGTCTTTGGATTTATACTCTTTAAGGATGTAAAAAAAAAACACCCTGCATCTCAGAACTTGCTCCATGTCTATTTTAACATGCTGTGTTGCAGAGCCCTTTTGCAATATTCTTAATATTTGTAATAAAACCTTCAAAATTTCTTTGATTTTTCTTCATTCATTTTTTCCACCACAGTTTGGTATGACAAACAGGATGAAATACAGCAGAGAACATTACCATATTGTGGTAATATGTAAACTTTAACATGTTAGTGAATTATGGTGACCAGTGAGGTAAGGGGAAAGTGTTGTAGTGTGATTATAATGTGTTTGTTATGAGGAGTTTATGAGTCTCACAGCTTCCGAAATGAAGCTGTTCCTCAGTCTGCTGGTTCTGCTCCGCAGTCTCCTGCCGGAGGGGAGCAGAACAAAAAGTGTGTGTGCTGGGTGAGTGGGGTCCTTCATGATGCAGGAGGCCCTTTTCCTGCATCTGGAGGTG
>JAOUQT010308807.1:0-15228 GCA_025769995.1 Xyliphius kryptos | reverse complement strand
ATGTGAAACGAAGGAAATTGCTTACGAATTTTTTTTTCGAGTTCACAAAACTTTTGGACCCGTTTTGACGCCATACAAATGACCATCCATTTTGCGGTCAGCATGAAGGAAAATTGTTAAACACAAATTAGTATGCACCTACGCAACTAGAGCTATTTACAAATAAGAAGGGACTCAGGGCCGAACCTTGATGTAACCCCACATTCACCACCACAGTTCCTCCCTTGGCACCCTGTCATAAGCTTTCTCTTGTTCTACAAACACACAGTGTAACTCGTTTTGACATTCTCTATACTCATCCATCAACATTCTCAGAGCAGAAATTCCTTCTGTGGTGCTTTTCCTTGTTATGAAACCATGCTGCTGTTCAGAAACCGTCACCTCTAAGCCTAGTTTCCACAACTCTCTCCCAAATCTTCATTGTGGAGCTCTTGCTCCTGTAAGAGTCACAACTCTGTACATCACCCTTGTTCTTAAAGATTGGTACAAGTACACTTTTCCTCCATCAGGCCTTGTCTGATTCTCCAGAATCTCGTTAAATAACCTACTCAAAAACCCAACTCCCAGCTCTCCGAGACATATCCATAGCTCTTTTCAAAGCTTTCCTCACTTCATCCTTGCTAATCTTTGCTACATCCTCTTCTCCTCTTTCTACGCCATTCATTCTTCTTTCCCTGCCATTCTCAACCTTCATCAGCTCCTCAAAATACTCCTTCCATCTTTCCCTTACCTGCTTCTCACCGGTCAGTACGTTTTAATTCCATTTCCTTGACTACCCTGACATGCTGCAAATCTTTTTCAGCACTAACCTCTCATATAACTCATCATAGACCTTCTGCTTGGCTTACACCGTCCCTTCTTGTACTCCTGTCTACTCTCTTCAGTCCTCTCTCTGTCCCATTTCTATTTCGCGGTCCTCTTTTCCTGAATAGCCTCCTCCACTTCCTTGTTCCACCACCAGGTTTCCTTACTATCTTTTGCCTGTCCAGATAACACACCCAATACCTTTCTCCTACCACCTAAAGCCTTCTCTGAATTTCAACTCAACTTCCACCATTTGGACCTCTGCTTTGCCTTTGCCCACTTCTTCTTTCTACCCACCAGATTCACAGAATTCCTCTCTTCTCAACTTCCACAATTTGGACCTCTGCTTTGCCTTTGCCCACTTCTTCTTTCTACCCACCACATTCATCACACCACCGTCCTATGCTGTTTAGCTACACTCTCTCCTGCTATTACCTTACAATAATCTCTTTTAAGCAACCTCGTCTACTCAGGATGTAGTCTACCTGTGTGTTTCTGCCCCCCCACTCTTGTAAGTCACCCTATGCTCTTCCTTCCCTTGGAAATATGTGTTAAACATGGCATTTCCATCCTGCAAAATCCACTATGATCTGTCCCTCTAGGTTCTTATCCCCAATCTCAACCCTGCCCATGACCTCTTCCTCCCCTTTGTTACTTTCACCTACATGCCCATTAAAATCTGCACCAATCACCGCTTTCTCCTCCCTGGGAATGCGCTTTACCACTTCATCTATCTCCCTCCAGAATCTCTCTTTCTCTTCTAACTTACAGCCAACTTGTGGTGCATAGCCACTGACAAAATTCACCATTACACCCTCAATTTCTACCTTCACATTATCCTAACATCACACATCATCATCATCATCTGACACTCTTTGCATCTCAACAACATTGTTATCATACATTGTCCCCTACATTCAGTGTTGCTACCCTTAGGTGGCACAGGAACTACCATGTTCGAGCTCTCTTGTGGCTGATTTACTGCGCTTCCGTCATACTGAACCTAAATACTGGCATGAAGAATGGAAACTGGGGAAAAGACAAACATGATGAAGGAACACAAATAAGGCATATTAACGATGATGAACTAATACAAACAAAGAAAAACAATCAGTGGCCTGTCATGACCCCCTCACAAGAAGGCATATACCCACAGAATGCCACAGAAAGTAAAAGAAAGAAAGACAACTACTCCATATACCAACAACAATAAAAGACCTAAAGCTGAGACACTCCTTAACCTTATTTAAATAACTGGACCGAAAATACAAATCTAGTTTCCCAATACATGACTAAACTACCATCACCGCTCCTGCCAGAAGTATGGCCATTGAGCATTCTTGGTGTTAAACTGTCCATACCAATACAAAAAAAACTGAAGTGAGTGGCAAAATGACTCCTGATTATAACAAGAACACCCCATAAGGCATGTTCTTGACACTGCAAGCTCTGGTGCAATGTTTATTGTAACTGATTAGATATAAATGTAGCATCTGCATAACCGTTTTTAAATAGTGGCCTTATAAACCCACACTGTAATCAATTTGCAAGTGTGCATCTATCTACATCACATACCATAAAAGAGAAGCTATTTGGCAGCAAGACACTAGACTGAGACTGATACAAGGAAACCAGGCGGCAGTTAGATAATGGTTAGCACGTCCGACCCTGGATACTCTCAACGCAGGGTATCCAGGGTTAAAACTCGATTCCAATGTTCTTCACATGTCCTTGCGGGTTTTCTTCCATGTTTTCCGATTTACCCCCACAATCCAAAAACATGGATTTAAGGTGAATTGACTGCTCTAATTCCCCTTATATAGTTTCTGTGTAAGTGAGTCTGTGCCCAATGATGAATTGACGCCCTGTCCTGAGTGTATCTGGGCATCAGGAAGCCCCCCACACACCCTATCAGACCCTATTAATTAGAAGGTAATGAGATGAGATGGATAAAAGGAAACTTGTCAGGTTTTAAATCACAGTATACATGTATGTTTTTAAACAAAGTTTTCTGAACTTAAAAAGTAGCTACCCATAGAGTAGAGAATTACATACAGTCTGGGACTGTTTTTGTGTTCACCTTTACACTATATTACTGATGCAAAGGTGACATAATCCAGCCAACAGATTAAAAGTGCCTCGGATGGTGTCCTCCTTATTTATTCTTTTTTTAAATTTCTCTCTGTTTTGCTTTCCAGTGTTGCATACTTAATACAATAAGTACAGATAAAATGCCACTGGGGATTTGTTTAATTCATTTAACTGTGCTGTCTGTCCTTTCATCCTTATTTTTAATGCATTTTAATGCTAAGCTCTTGTTTACAAGGCATAAGCTTTAGTTCGCCGTGTAAAATTGCATTTGGGAAAGCCATACCCTTCTGTTAGAACCATTTTCTCTATAGTTGGGTCATACATGGTTTCTGCGTGCGAGAGCGTCAGCAGCCTAAAGTCCTTCAAAATAGAGTTATAAGAGCTATAATTATTCCTTGTCCTTGTGATGCGAACACAACATATGTCTTTTAATAAAGTGTCCAGTGAGTGTATCTCTAAACAGTGATTCAGCAGCTTGAAACAAACTTCAACAGCTTGAAAAACAAAACACATGGGTGTATTTTAATGAAGTGGCCAGTGAGTGGATCTCTTAATCTAACAAACCCTGTACTTCTGATTAGAGACTGGTGTTTTATGTCAGGTCGGCGAAATGAGGTTATTTCTGTTTAAATCAGTACTATTGCCCTGATTTAAAGGTCTAAATTATATGTAACCAAACGTAATGTCTTACAATCAGCAGCGTTCCCTGAATGCTTTAGGCTTGTGGAACATAATTACATATGGCTTGCAAAATGACTCCTGATGAGGCATAAAGCAAGACTAAGGATGTGGCCTTAAGCCTTACTGCAGTTATTTTCTTTAGAACAGTGATGTATAATCTTCCCATGTCTCATGCAGGTGGACATTGAAATGTCCTTTGTTGAGCAGACTGGCATCATGGCTCTGATTGAGGGCCTGCTCCGATATTCCTGGCCTGAAGACAAAGGTACTGTCAACATCCCATTTCCCTGCATGACTTATGAAGAGGCCATGAGGGACTATGGAGTGGATAAACCTGACACTAGATTTGGGATGAAGGTATTTGCTATATGTATTGTGTGTGTATAAATCCCTAATCTCAGAAATGTTCGCAAACTGAAAAAAATATGAAAAGGTATGAGCATGTACAGCACTCAATATTTAGTTGTGGCTCCTTTGGCCTGAATTACTGCAGCAATGCGGCATGGCATGGAGTTGATCAGTCTGTGGAAGTGCTCAGAGGTTATAAGAGCCAGGTTGCTCTGATTGTGGCCTTCAGCGCTTCTTAATTGTTGGGTCTGGCGTATCGCATCTTTCTCTTCAAAATACCTCTTAGATGTTCTATGGGGTTTAGGTCAGGCTAGTTTACTGGCCAATTAGCAATAGGGATACCATGGTCCTTAAACCAGATACTGGTAGGTTTGGCACTGTGTGCAGGTGCCAAGTACTGTTGGAAAATGAACTCTGCATCTCCATAACGTTGGTTAGCAGCAGGAAGCATGCTTTACAACTTCCTGGTAGATGGCTGCACCGACTTTGGACCTTAGAAAACACAATGGACCAACACCATCTGGTGACATGGCACCCCAAACCATCATTAACTGTTGAAACTTTACACTGGACCTCAAGCAACATGGATTCTGTGCCTTTCCTCTTTTCTCTAGACTCTGGGACCTTGATTTCCAAAGAAAATGCAAAATTTACTTTTATCAGAGAACATAATTTTGGACAACTCAGCAAGAGTCCAGTCCTTTTTGTCTTTAGCCCAGGTGAGAAGCTTCTGACAATGTCTCTTCTTCCAGTGGCTTGACACCTAGGAATGCGACAGCTGCCTTGTCTTTCATACAAATTGGTGGTTCGTGAAGTACTGACTTGAGCTGCAGTCCACTCTTTGTGAATCTCCCCAACATTTTTAAAAGTTTTATTTTTTTACAGTCCTCTCCATGGTACGGTTAACTCTATTGCTTCTACATTTTTTTAACTACATCTTTTCTTTCATTTGTCTCTCTATTAATGTGCTTGGACTAGCCTCTGGGAACTGCCAGCCTCTTTAGCAGCGACCTTTTTTGTCTTGCACTCTTTGTGCAATGTATCAATGGTCATTTTTTGGACAGTCAGCAGTCTTCATAAACTTTTTTTATGATATTCTAATTTGATTACCAGCACTTGTATAAAACATGTATTTCCGGTCCTTATTGTCTGAGTCGTTTGTCCCACCGTGATCTTACATTTACATTTAGTTATTTAGCAGACGCTTTTATCCAAAGCGACTTACAAATAACCCAACTTCAGAACACAGGGTTAAAACAGGACCTTATTGACAATAATGCACACCTCTGACCGCTTTACATTCGTTACAATGTGGGACCTAAAGTACGCATTATTTCACCGATGTTTTTAATAAACTGCGTTCTGTAATTTGGCTACTATACGTCAGTATTTGATAGTTTGATAAACCGGAAAGTTGTTACTCAGGATCAGCATTCACTTTCATAACCAGACCAGTTTACGTCGGGAAAGACCAGACCAATTTTGCTTAATAAACGCGTTTATGAATCAAACCTTTTTTTTTATATATAGTGTGTTTGTAACTGATTTAGAAAAACAATAAGGTAATCAGGGTTGTGCATTATAATGATTAAATCACGGGAAAAATGTGTAACTTTACTAACACCTCTTTCTCATGATTTATTCACAATAATGCATGTCCTTTCGTGCCTTATTTTCTCTTTATTATAACTGATATCTATTAATACTGTTGCCATAACTACAGTTGCATGTCACTGTCCTGTAATAAGACACCTTAAACTTGAAAACTTAACTCTTTACTGTGATGTAGTCATTTTGTTGTGACTTTTTACATGTTTTTGATTAAAATTTCAGTAAATGTAGACATGCTGACTAACAAACCTATTCATTTATTATGTATAGCTCATGGATGTCACCGAGACGCTTCAACACACACAGATTGAGTTCATCAGAGACATAATCAGCCAACCAGGCGGCTGTGTCCAGGCCATCTGTGTTCCAGAAGGAGCAGTAAGTAGAAGGATGAGTCTCCATCTTACACTTTGAACACTTCTTTTATAGTCAGAATGTCATTTTTACATCTTTATTCTCTAAATTCTCTAAGTCTCAGAGAGAAGAAATGTAAACAGTGAATAAACCCCTTATTAAGACAACTTTAACAAAACATTACAAAAACCATTATGTTCCAAAAGAAACTTGCAGTGTATATATAAATATACATATATACAGGGGTTGGACAATGAAACAGAAACACCTGGTTTTAGACCACAATAATTTAATAGTATGATGTAGGGCCTCCTTTTGCGGCCAATACAGCGTCACTTCGTCTTGGGAATGAAATACATGTCCTGCACAGTGGTCAGAGAGATTTTAAGCCATTCTTCTTGCAGGTTCAATAATAATGTGGCTCAATCATATTTAGATCTGGTGACTGCACAGGTCATGGGAGATGTTCAACTTCACTTTCATGTTAATTAAACCAATCTTTTGAACTCTGGTATGCCACCCATAATGTTGTGTCCATTGCAACATTTTGAGCAAAAAGAGTGCTTTTACCTCGTTACTTAAACCTTCACACTGCTCTTACTGGTGCAATGTGCAATTAATGAAGATTGGCCACCAGGCTGCTCCAATTTAGCCATGAAACCTCCCACACTGAAATGTTTGGGACTAAGGTGTTTCAGTTTCATTGTCCAACCCCTGTGTGTATATATATACAAAGATATACAAAGTCATGGACAGTTGTTTGGCTTTTAAAGCTTTTTGTCACTGGTATGAAGAGACCAAGCAAAACTCAGTAATTAGGAGGATTGCTCACACACATTTTCTCATATATTTATTTAGAGGTTAAAAATAAATAAAATAATTACAAATTAAGTTTCTTAAAAATATTTCTTGCAAGGTCCTCCAGAGCACTAATTATGTTATATATAAAAAGGCATGAATGAACTTTTAAAAAATGCAAAACATTCGAGTTTTTAGTACATCTACAAAATATGTATTTCAGTTTCATGTCAATAGTCTTATAAATAAAGGTGAATGAATGTTTGTGTGTTCCCTCTACAAATCCTCACCATTTCTTCTATTACCACAATATTTGACATACACAATCTTTGGGACCCTGCTGAGGTTTATTAAAGCAATAAGACATGAGGGGGCACTGCATGTCATGCCTAACAACACCGCCTGTGATTTATTCACAACAATACACGACCTTAAGTGCCTTATTGCTTTTGTAAAATGGTTACAAACACTATAATAATAAAAAAAAAACCATTTGATTCATAAATTAGTTTAATGAAAGCAAATAATAAATAATCTAGTCTGGTGTAAACGCTGATAGCTGAGTAACAGTTTTATAAAAAACATTACGATACATAATGTATCATATATCACGCATTAATATGAATGTGAAGCGGTCAGAGGTGTCCGTCGTTATTGGCAATAATATTGCGGCTGGACGAACAGTCCAGCCAATCAGCTTTAAGGACCGGAATTTCACGTTATGTGAATACTCTTTACAACCATCAAGAAACAACTTAAGTAGCCCTATTTTAGTATAACACTGCAGTGCACAATTGTGCAATTTGGTGTTGATGTAAAAAAGGAATCATTTCATTTTGCATTCTTTTTATTAATAATTTAAAGTAGCTTGACTGCTATCCGCCACGTGCTATAGCTTTGGGCACTGCTGCATGTTTAGGTGGGTTGTAGGCACCTATGTTGACAAAACTGTTGCCTGTGTTGTTTTAAGTCCGTGGAGCACTTGTGTTGCCAAGATAGCAATACACCAGGAATTTACATGAGCAGACTTCATTTCGAAGCCACTACGCCCATCGGTGTTTATTAATTTGCAACTAAATAATCGGATGAAACAATGAAAAATATAAAGGCTTAATAAATAAAGCTGTAACTTATTAAAAGAAGTGGCAAATTTCCCAAGCAGAAAAAGCATGGTGGCACATCTAGTTTCCATAATCTTTTTAATTGTACTCTTAATAAGAGATATAGGATTTGTTCAACACACAGTGTCAGCAGATTTTAACACCAATAAACCTTTTATGGGTTTTATTTTATAACCCAGACAGTTAACAGAAGAAAATCCTATAATTTACATGCAGTTTGCGTCTCAATCACAAGCAAATGACCTTAATTATAATTTTTAGTAGTCTGGAAATATATGTCTTACATTTTATATGTGATGCTATATCGAGGTCTTTTATAACCCAATTTCCACGTAGGTTTTAGCTATTGAATTCAGCATTATTATTGATAAATTCTTAAAATTAATTTTAGGTGTTTTTTAATGGTTAATAGATTTTGGTTTGGTTAAAATTGTGTAAAAAGTTATATATATTGATTATTGGGGTTTTAAAACAAAACAAAACAAAAAAATCCATTATCTTCAGCTTAATCCTGTACTAGGGTGTGGTGGACCATCCAGGGGAGAACGTTTTGGGCACTGGGCAGACACAGGCCAAGGTGCCAATCTATCGCTGAGCACACTCACTCACACAGCCACACACACAAGCTCACACTAAATGCGGCAATTTAGAGCATTCAATTTACCTTAAATCCATGTTTTTCAACTGTGGGAGGAAACCGGAGAACCCGGAGGAAACCCACGGAGAGAACATGAAAACTCCACCCCGATCGAGAGTCGATCCTGGGTCCCCAGTGCTGAGAGGCAAACGTGCAAACCACTAAGCTACCCGCCCGATTTACTAAATTTCCATATGTTTTAAAGGAAGCTGTATTAAAACGTATGACTGATGAAAGATGATTGCGGAGTTATTAAGTGAAAATCTTATATAGGGATACTGTTAGTCTTAATTTCAATAATTTACCTATACAGGTAGAAATAAAACCATGTAACCAATTGTTTTAACCAAGCTTTTATAGACTACAGAGGCCAGTCTGTAACCACACCTTGGAATTACACCGTTACTGTGGACACCACTGCGTCATCTCTTTCATTAAAAGGAAAATCATTTTGTTTAAATCCTGCTGCTTGCTTTTTGAAGGTTTCTCAAGTATTGATTAAATTCGGCTTTCAAGATTTCCTGCAGTCTGAGCCATTTGTTCAAAGCAAACAAGTGACTATATATCACCATATCCATTTTAGGAAATGGGGACACACTGAACAAATTTCATCCTGCTGCACAAAGCGAGTCTGTGAGGGATTTAAAATCGCTTTTCAATAACTCTGCCTGACCTAGGGCAATGTCATTTAATAAGAAAAAAAAGAAGAGTGATAAGGAGATAGCAGCGCCTTTCAGTTCTTTTTGTCTCTTTTACAAAAGTCTGTCTAGTTATTTATTATACTGTGTAACTGTTAAACAATCAAAAAGGATAAAACATGTAATTGAATTTATTTTAACCAACAATGTTGTAAAACCTTGAGAATAATTTGTGGTACATCATGTGATCATTAGCAATTTAAATTAGTTTGATAGAGTCCAGATTTTTTCAAACAAAAAAACCTTTATAGTGGGCGTATGTAGGTTGGCCTATGAAAGTGATATTTGCTGTTGTGAACATTTATACTTGTGTTTGTGCACCGGCCTGGAATTTGGTTACACCAAAGTGACTTTCTCTGTAAATTGGGTGGTTGAGTAGTCTTACTTCAGTGCCCTCAATTCCTTTCATGGATGTGCACTGGCAAAAGGGATAAACAACGCTGGAAAAAGTTATTTGCAACATTTTTAAATGTATTTTTTAAGAGATACAGTTGCAAGAAAAAGTAGGTGAACCCTTTGGGATTACTTGGATTCGTGCAATTGGTCATTAAATGTGTTCTGATCTTCATTTAAGTCACTACAATAGACAAACATAGTCTGCTTAAACTAATACCATACAAAAATATATATGTTTGCATGGTTTTGTTGAACACAGCATGTAAACATTCACCGTGCAGGGTGGAAAAAGTATGTAAACCCCTATGCAAATGACTTTTCTAAGAGCTAAGGAGCCAGGAGTCAGCCAATCTGGAGTCCAATCAATGGGATGAGATTGGATGTGCTGGTTAAAGCTGCCCTGTCCTATAAAAATATACCATTTTTGAGTTGCTGTTCTTAAGTAGAATTGCTTGATGTAAATCATGTCTTGCACAAATGATCTTTCAGAAGACCTACGTTTAAGAATTGTTTACAAGGGTTACAAAAGTATCTCTAACGCCTTGTTCATGTGTCCATGGTAAGACATATGTCCTACATATGGAGAACGCTCAGCACTGTTGCTCCTCTTCCCAGGCGTGGTCATCCTGTAAAGATGAATGCAAGGTGAGGAAGAATCAAAGAGTATCAGCTAAAGACTTACAGAAATCTCTGGCACATGCCAACATTTATGTTGACAAATCTACAAAACGTAAAACATTAAACAAGAACGGATTTCATGGGAGGAAACTGCGGAGGAAACCACTGCTGTCCAAAAAAAGGAGGAGGCATCATGGTTTGGGGCTGCTTTGCTGTCTCAGGTCCTGGAAGGGTGGCAGTCATTAATAAAAAAAAATAATTGCCAAGTTTACCAAGACATTTTGCAGAAAAACCAAAAAAAAGACCATCTGTCCGCCAACTGAAACTCAACAGAAGATGGATGATGCAACAGGACAACAACCCAAAGTATAGAAGTAAATCAACAACCGAATGGCTTCAACAGAAGAAACTATGCCTTCTGAAGTGTCGCAGTCAGAGTCTTGACCTCAATTGACCCAATTGGGATGCCATGGCATGACCTCAAAAGAGCTATTCACACCAGAAATTAAATTTAGATTCATCAGTTTGCTGCGAATATTAACCTTCAGTTTTCTATCAGCACAAATGTAAATCAGGCATTATGCTTGGATTTTTTTAGTAAATTGCCCCTAATGCTTCACTTTTAAAAATGTAATAAAGTAAACTGGGTAAACGAAAACAAAAATGATTTTAAAAGATTCCAATAGAAGGTGTTCAGCATGGCTTTTTATGCCCTGTGAATGGCAAACTGCTGACTGCCCAGTCAAGGGATGTGTGGTTAATGAGACATTTTACAGAGAAACAAATTAAGGGCCGTTAGATCCTTATCTGAATTAAAAGCTTTTTTTTTTTTTTTTTTTTAACAAAAAACAAGGGCTAATTTGTCTTCACAACTTAGCCTTCAGACAAATACTGTATGTATGGATGTATGTACGGTAGCAGTTAAATAGTTGGACTCATGTTTTGCTGTATTGTTCTAATAGGGAGCACTTTAAGCGCACTGAAAATTGATTGAGTGGCATTAAATGACATTGATGCATATGCTCTGCTAGTGGTCTTTTAGATGAAAAAGAAAGAACATTTCTGGAGTGGAATAAAAAGTTTTGGTAAAGGTACATTAAAATGAGCAAGATGTATGTTGGTGATGGGAAGAGAGTTTATGAGGAGTTTTTAAGTCAATATGGTGTTAGGAAAGCAAGATTGAGGGATATGATTTATACCGGATGCTGAGGATGACCCACCAGACAGGAGGAGAAGAGGAAGGCCAAAGAGGAGATTTATGGCTGTTGTGAGTGATGTGTGGGTGACTGGGGTGACTAAGGAGGACAGGGTGAAGAATAATGATCTGCTGGGGCAACTCCTCATGAGAACAGACGAAAGAAAAATAGTCATATATTAGGACGGGGTGGGCAAACTTGTTGACACATGGGTCACTGGATCTAAAATTTGACAAAGAGGCCAGGCTTGTTGACTGCTTTGTGGAAAAAAGGGATAACTGATTGATTTTGTATTCTTTCATCATATCAGACATACAGACATTAGTCTGACTTTCATAAAATTTTTTATTGTCTAATTCTAATTAAATATTTAGCACTCACTGTCCACTCACTCATTTTTACAAAAGGGCTCAAAAAGCAAAACTAAGAAGTAGAGTGTAAACTATCTCACTAGTAAGGTGTGGTACAGTGAGAAAAATAACTATTTGAACACCCTGTTACTTTGCAAGTTCTCCCACTTAGAAATCATGGAGAGGTCTGAAATTTTCATCTTGGATGTCCACTGTGAGAGAAATAATCAAAAAAAAAATCTGGAAATCATAATGTATGATTTTTAAAAATAATTAATTAGTGTGTTAATGCTACAAATAAGTATTTGAACACCTGCCAATCAGCAAAAATTCTGACCACAAAGACCTGTTAGTCCGCCACTAAAAACTCCACCTCCACGCCACTTATTATTCTAAATTAGAAGCACCTGTTTGAGGTCATTAGCTGCATAAATACACCTGTTCACCCCACACAATCAGTAAGAATCCAACAACTACCATGGCTAAGACCAAAGAGCTGTCCACCAGAGACAAAATTGTTGACCTGCACAAGGCTGGAAAGGACTACCTTCTCTACCTAGTCAGAACAATTATTAGAAATCGGAAAAAGCTAAACATGACTGTCAGTCTCTTTCAGACTGGGGCTCTAAGCAAGATCTTACCTCGTGGTGTATCAATAATCTAAAGGAAGGTGAGGAATCAGCCCTTCGGCCCATAAGTTTCCAGAAAATATAACTTTTAGGCCTTAATTCCACTCGCCGTGTTTGGAGGAAGAAGAATGGCGAGTACCATCCCAAAAACACCATCCCTACTGTGAAGTATGGGGGTGGAAGCATCATGCTTTGGAGGTGTTTTTCTGCACACGGGACATGACTACTGCACTGTATTAAGGAGAGGATGACCAGGGTCATGTATTGTGGGATTTTGGAGAACAACCTCTTTTCCTCAGTTAGAGCATTGAAGGTCGTGGCTGGGTCTTTCAACATGACAATGACCAAAGCAAAGAGCCAGGATAATCAAGTAGTGGCTCCATAAGATGCATATCAAGGTTCTGGAGAGGCCTAGCCAGTCTCCAGACCTAAACCTTTTTGTAGGAAGCTCAAACTCTGCGTTTCTCAGCGTCAGCTCAGAAACCTGGCTGATCTGGAGAAGATCTATGTGGAGGAATGGGTTCAAATCTCTGCAGCAGTGTGTGCAAACCTGGTGAAAAACGACAGAAAATGTTTCAGCTCTGTAATTGCAAACAAATGCTACAGATAAGAACACTGTATCAAATAAGAACACTGATACAGGCCGTAGTTTGTTAGCTCACCTCAGTATTAGGATATTTTACAATAATATGTTACATGTATTGTAACTATAGATACGTTTGGGAAAATCTTTTAAGTATCAGACCAAACTTAAAAAAAAAGCACAGTTTAGCTCAATCTATAAATTGTTTACCACATGCTGCTTTGTAAACACTTCCACACTCAAGGGCATCTGTAATGTTAAGGTAGGGCTAATGCTAATAAGTTTTCCTGGGCTTTGCATAAATATTTACTGTGCATTTTCACAGTTTGTAAATGAGACATGAATGTAAATTAGTGAACTTCGGATGAGGTTGATTTGCATGTGATGTATTTTCAGAGGCACTTGAAGGGCAAGGACCTAGAGCTTCTGAAACAAACAGCCAAGACTCAGTTCAATCAAGTAAGTTCTCCTTCCTCTGCCCGCCTCTTCTTCATTTCTCTTTACTATTTCTTTCACTTTACTTATTTTCACCTCCACCACTTTCGTTCTTTGCTTCTCTCAATCACTGTCTTTCTTCGTTGCCACTCTTACCCCCTACTCTGCTTTTTGGCCACCTCCATAGCTTCCTTTTTTCAATCTTTTTTTTCTCTCTTCTACCTTTTCCTCCTCATTACAGCAGCATTCCGAGCACTTAGGATGCATGCTGCATCTCAGATACAGACAGCTCTGATGAAATATTTATCTGAAAGGTAAATCCATGAGGCAGGAAGATATCATGGTGAACGCATACTTACCCAGAGGCAAGGGCAGATCACATTGAAATGGTACATGCCCACTGATTTTGGAGGCTCCTCACGCATAGTTAGAAAGGGAATGATAAATTCACCCTTCCCTGCAACACTGGTGCTTGAGTATGCAGTGACGAATGTGGGGGAGTAATTTGTGGTTTGTAGCGATTTGGCCTGCTTGACCCCATTTTATTTATGTCCTTACCTACCGCATAAGTTCTTAATTATCTTGGAGATTTAATTCAGTATGATTAGGAGGCTAGTCAGATAACTTTTTCCAAGTTATCTGCAAGTTTAACTTTAAATTTTAGTTCATACCCTATATGGACAAAAAAATTGGGACACCCAAACAATAAACCTACAGAAATGTCCATGACATTTCACTCCAAATTGATCGCCTCATTTAACGCTACAAAGACCTCTACGTTTTGGGAAATGCTTTTTTCTTTAGTTTTAAAGTGCGTTTATTGAAATTCTTGCCCATTTTTCTAAAAGAACAAATGAGGTCAGATGAGGTTTTCCACTGTAAATCATCCCAAAGCTTCCAAAATGTATGGTAATGTGGTGATGGAACTGAATTTAATGTATAAAAGTTGTATCCTAATAGCTTTGTCTACATGGTGCATTTATCCAAAGTGCATTATATATGTTCAATAGAAATATGTTCTTAAAATAATATTACTTAGCAAAATGTTGTATACAATAACCATATAACAAAACCATTCCATTACTAGGAATGAAAAAATGTAAACTGTGAACCGCTGCAGTGGAGTTCAGAGTGGGTGCAGTGTGAGACTCTTTGCTATGCAGTCAACATAATGAATGGACTACATTGTATGTGTACCAGTTTGGAACCAGTCAAAACTACACTTTGTAACAGAATGCTTTTAAAAGGACAGAACTGTCAGATTCTACAACGTAAACGTTTCAGCTCTTTGTATGCATGGGCACACATGCATTCATGCATTGTTGACAACCAGTAGAGTCTAGCACTTGAGGATATTGACTGACGTTGATTAGATGAATATATTGTGTCCTTCCCAATGCATTTTCAACTGTTCATCAGGCCTGATGTAGCCACAAAGTTATATCTGGATCCTGCTGCATTTTGAACCCAAACTTTGTACTCTAGATTAAAAAAAATACATACAGTGAAGCGAAATATGTATGAATTATAAGCTTAATTGTGTACTACATCTATTGTTGGTTTATGTTCACTGCTCAAAAAAAATCAAGGAAACACTTAAAAAAACACAATTTAACTCGGTCAACCACACTTCTGTGGAAGCAACCTGTCCAGTTAGAAAGCAACACTGATTGTAAATCAGTTTCACTTGCTCCTGTGCGAATGGAACAGACAACAGATAGAAATGAGAGACACTTAGCAAGACCCCCCTATAAAGGAGAGCTTCTGCAGGTGGTGACCACACCCCTTTTATCTGTTCTGATCTGATGTTTGGGTCACTTTTGCATTTGGTCAGTTCTCTCACCATAGAGGTAGCATGAGGTGGTGTCTACAACCCAC
>JAOUQT010308800.1:0-26269 GCA_025769995.1 Xyliphius kryptos | reverse complement strand
TATACACACACACACACACACACAGTACAGGCCAAAAGTTTGGACACACCTAATTCAATGCGTTTTCTGTATTTTCACGACTATTTACATTGTAGATTCTCACTGAAGGCATCAAAACTATGAATAAGCACATGAGGAGTTATTTACTTAACAAAAAAAGTGAAATAATTGAAAACGTTTTATATTTTAGTGCCTTCAAAATAGCCACCTTTGCTCTGATTACTGCTTTACACACTGTCGGCGTTCTCTCAACGAGCTTCAAGGGGTAGTCACCTGAAATGGTTGTGCCTAAAAAAAAAGAAGCATTTCAATGCTAGCTGTACCATGTATATCTATGCACGTGACAAACTTATTTGCTATTAAGTAAAAATGTCCAAAAAATTTGTTTAGATATAATGCATCATGTCAATTTGTGTTATAAAGCCTTATGCCGTATTATTCACACGTTATGGCTTTGATGATGGATATCTATGTACATTAACAGAGGCTTGTGACAAGTTAGAACGCGTTATGTATACTTTATGAAGCTCTATGAATGCACAAATAATGCATTATGAATACCAGATTTAAAAAAAGTGTAACCTAAATACATTATAATTAGTTTGACTATTTACAGTACAGTACAGTAACAGAACCAACTGCAGTTTATGTTTTCCTTCATTTTTTTTTTTTTCCTTTTTTTTGAGTTTTTCTAAGCCAGGCCTCCAGTTCCGCTGCTCCAGCTTTTCGAAACGTAGGCCTGGTGTTGTCAAAATTTGCGCGCCTACTACAACACAGAACTGTAGGATTTGCTAAGTCCTGACACATTGCCACACAGCTGATTAATCAAGCTTTGAGAACACCTGAGAAATCAATTAATGCAAGTTCTGACAGTTACTTTTTGAGATAAGGAACCACGGTTTTGTGGTTCCCTCATTGAGCAAAACGGGCTTTTGAGAAAGTGTGTAAGCGAGTAAAATGGGGGAGGGATGTGCGCTTTTGTGTTTCGCGAGGTGTTGCTATGTGCCTGATTGGCAAAAGAAATGAAGTGAGGAACTGTCATGACTGTGTTGCAGAGGCCTGTGGGGGGAGAATGTAGCCCCTAGTATGCCCCCCTTTTTCTGAAAGCGGAAGGATGCTGGAGTCCACATTACGCATGGAGGAAATTAGAATGAGAAAGCTGAAGCTGAACACAGTGTGGGCTAAACTATTCACATCTTATTACTGCAGCCAAGCACACACAAACACACAGAGAAGACGCACAGCGATGAAGCCATCACAGGCTGGCATCGCTCGGAGAGGAAGGAAGATATTGTCTCAAGAGAAGCTGCAGTAGTCTTTAGATGTGTTATAGGTTAAGACTTTCCAAAATAATGCCTCTGGGCTGTAGCTTATTCAGGCTGTAACACAACCTCATGCACATTACCACATCTTTTTAACCACTTTCTCTTTCGGGGCAACGTCACGCTAAGAGCTGGAAAAATATTGACATGTATTTACGTTTAAAGACCTATATGTGGCTACACAATCCAGTGAGCAAAAGTAAAGCTCTGGTATCCTCTTTCTTCCTGAAATAAATCTCTTTGTTTTAAGTACAGGGTTATCTATAACGCTATCTAAATTCAAGGCTTTTGAAAGGACGCATTAGAAACAGAGGCTGACTGGTATTGATTAACCAGACTTTCACTTTTATGTAAGGCTTTCAGCAGGAAATCCCAAAACAAGGATCATACATAGAGTAAGCACAGATAAGAGAGGCATCTCTATATTGGATTTACGACTCTGGATAACGTAAAGACTTCATTAGTTTAATCCCACTTGATAAAGTCTGAAGTGTATCCAGCCATGTTTAAGCTGTGGAACTGCTCCCTGTATGACCCTCAAGCTCTAGTCCAGGGTTTCTCAACTGGTTTCAGCCGTCGACTCAAGTTTTCGTATGTCATTAGATCATTAGCTGACGCTTTTATCCAAAGCGACGTACAAGAGTCCCAACTTGGTTGGGGTCCGAACACAGGGTTGATACAGCACCCTGGAGCAATGAGGGTTAAGGGCCTTGCTCAAGGACCCACATTGGTAACTTCAGTGGACCCTGGGCTTTAAACCCACAATCTTGAGATTGATAGTCCAACACCCTTACCACTGAGCTAACCACTCCCTACTCCTACTCCCTACCACTCCCTACTTCATCTAGAAGAACGGTTCAATTTCAAGTAACTAACTTATTTTATAAAGCAGCTTTACAGAGTTACGGGCCTGAACTCCCAAACAGTATAGGACAACCATGTACAGATTGTGTAGAGATCAGGTGTCTGTACTGAACAATTTGGAAAACAAAGTAAGTCGAGTGGTTCCACCCTGCTGGAATGCAACACTACCAGTCCAACAGAAATCCAGGTTCCAGGTTTAATCCAGATAGTGACCCAGGTCCTCTGATCCAGGATCAGTCTTTGAGTTCACAATACTCTGCTGCATAAATACCAATCGTTCTCACATACACACTCCAAAATCTTGTAAAAAGCCTTTTCCAAAGAGTGGAATGCTGTTATAGCTAAAGAAGGGTAATGGGGTGCTGTAAGTGGAGCGTGTGGGTGTTCGGATGGTGTATCGTTTTCAGTTTGACCGACATCCAATGAGCAAACTGATGGAGGAGGAGAACCAGTGGAGCTGCAGAAGTCATTTATGGACCTGCACTCGGGATGATCGAGAAGACTACGGAACTGTTCTACATGTTAATTCAGTTAGATTAGAAATGTATATGTGGCAGTCCGGTAAACCTCATTCTTGTTCTGGATGATGGAACGAGTTGCTTTTGTTGCCGTTTCCCTGGCACTCCTCCCAACAGGTGCAAAGGCTAAGCTTCCCAAAAAAAACATAGTAAAATAACTTTAACTGAAAATCCTCATGATAAACCAGCCATTCAGTGGATGTTCCATCCTCGTTCTGAGCAATCAGTATTTTCAACTGGAAAGATTTTGAAGGCAGTGATTAGAGCCAGAGGATGGTGCAGCTCTGTGTGTGACCGGTTTAATCAGGTTTTTTGACTTTCTTTTGACTTCCCGATCGCCTTATGGTTACGATTAAAACCGCCTGTATTTAATTAAATGCTCACTATTGACCCCTCGTGGACCTCACCAATCAAGGGGTCTGAGTTGTGAGTTGAAATCAAGGATTGGATAAGTTTTACCAACATATAATGCAGAAACATGTTCAAGTTCTTGAGAATTTGGAGGCAGAGTCAAGTACTGTTTTCCATTGTTTTCCTGCCCAAAATGAAAAAAACAAAAGAGGCATTACCAAGCAGCTCTGCTTACTGTACTGGGACACTAGAGGAAGCCCCGTTCGGTCTGTTAGGGTTTGTCGCAATGTAGAGCACAGAGCACACATGACTTACAGCCTTCTGGGTAGCGACTTACTGCACCCCACCTGCTGTAAAATGGCATGCAGAGAAGTTACACACTCCCGCTTAAAGCTGAACGCCAAAATGGAAATAAAAACTAAACAATAAACCCGCAAAGCATGGGAGACGACCAAAAATTGAAAGGCAAGCTACTTAGATTTGATCATTTTGCTGACGCTTTTATCCAAAGCGACTTGGAATGGTTGGAGGCCAGAACCCTGGAGCAATTAGGGTTAAGGGCCTTGCTCAAGGACCCCTTAGTAACTTCAGAGGACTCTCTGTGTGCCGAGCCGGTGCACTGTGTGGTTACTAATCAATGAAATTGGTCTACATGTAAAACGTAGACACACCCCTTGTGTCTTTAAAGTGCTATCCAGCGCTATTAGAGCAAGTGATTATTCGCGTTTCTGCTCTCTCCCTGCTCGTTCTGCATCTCGCCTCTTTAAAAACCCACACAGACCATTAGCAGAACTAGCTGCAGGTGTGTCGATACCTTCCCAACGTCTTTGGCTCCACCTCCCCCTACCTCCTCCTCTCAAAACCAGCGCCCGAGTTTCCACACTGCTGCCACAAAAATGTTTTCCAGGCAGCTTTCTCTTCCTCTCTCTCCCTCTTTGGACCTCCTCCAGTCTGGCCTCACTCAAGCAGCTGCTTTCAATTATCCTTCATTAGACTGATCCAGCACAGGCTCTCAGTTTCTTTGTCCACTCCATCTTACTTCCCACTTCTCCCTCTTTCTCCTCCCGTGATTTTATTTCTATTTTTCGCCTCCTTCTTTTTCCTTAAAATATCCGTCCTCACTTTTTGGGATACTGTATTTTTGCTCAATGTTACAGAGATTTGTGTAATGCGCTCTCTTCAAACCACTCTCCTCCGCCTCCACTCTGTTTCTCTCATCTTTCATCTTAATGTCCACCATTCTCTTCTCTCTACTCCCTATGCCTCTCCTAAAATAAGAGATCTTCTGGTCTTCCTCTCCATATAGCTCACAGTCCCCTCATCGCTTTCCCTCTCTACATGTTTCCTTTCTTTGAAGTTCTCATTTTCTAAGATTTAACACTTGATTTGTTACTTTCTTATTAAATATGAGTGACTTTAAGCCACGAGCAAAATTAATTTTCTACTTTTTAATAGTGTTTGACTTTTTTTAGTCATCACTTAAAGGTTTCAAAGTTTTATCCTGAAATGCTCTTCAGAATAAAAAGGAAATAATGTCAGAGGTACTTCATACACTAGACCAGATCTGGAAATGTTATGGCCCCAGGGCCACATCTGGCCCCTTTGGCTGTGAGCGGCCCAAGCAAGGTCAATGGGAAGTTACAGGTACACTGAATTGAAATTGGCTATCAATCAGAAGATTGTAGGTTCCAGGTCCACTGAATTTGCCAATGGGGGTCCTTAAGCGAGTCCCTGAACCCTCGTTGCTCTAGGGCTGCTATATGGTGTCCCGAACCAAGTTGGGATACTTGTAAGCCACTTTGGATAAAAGCGTCTGCTAAATGACCAAGTGTGATGTAATGAAATGTAATGGAATGGGTAAGGGCCCACATTGGAAATTCAGAGGTGAACCCCTAACATTCAAATGGACATTTAACTTTTGGCTTCAAACCTCTGACCACTGAGATATGACTCACATGCCCAGGTCCACATCTGGCAGACATTCAGAACGCTCCCTACATTTAATTCACATGTGACCCACTAGTAAATTATTTCACCTTTGTCCACGTTCCAATCCATGTAACCTGCGTGAGACACTTTTGGCTGGTGGAGCCCACATTAATTTTTGCTTAATCCTATACTAGGTTCGTGAGAGGGGGTTCCACATACCCATAGATAGACCAGGACAGGGTGCCAATCCATCGAGAGGGCACACACTTACTCACACACACTATATAGGGGCAATCAAGAAAAGCCAATTCACCTTGAAACGGGAGAACCCGAAGGAAACCTATGCAGATACATTGAGGACATGGAAACTCCACAAAGATCTGGATTTAAACCTGGATTCCCAGTGCTGAGAGGCGACCATTCTAACCCCTACACCACCATGCCCCCCGTGACTTTACAATTGAGTTTAATTCACTCGATTTGTACATTCTTTTTGATTGTCACGCCTTTTTTCCTGACTCTTGTCTGGTTCTCAGTTCTGCACAGTGGAGCAGACCTATGGAGACACTGCTCATTTACATCCAGCTGCTTCTGGCAGTTGTTTATTTCACACACGGCGTCTGCTGAGCTGGAATGATGCCTCTGTAAGAAAGTCCTACCGAGAAACCCCTTTTTCTTTCCAGAGGGATTTTAGCAAATGTTATACGCGCGGTTCCGAGATGTCAGCCGGAGAATATGTCCTCATATGTCGAAATATTAAGAACGTCATGACAGACTGGCAACTTTATCCCTCGCTCCCAATTATGAACAGACCCCTCGTGAGTCTTGGGAGTGAACTAACACAGTTGACCTTTAGCTCGATGAATTATTGAGACCACACCTTTTCACATATGCATGGTTCCGAACACTGCGGTTTGGTTTGTTAAGCAGAGTCTTGTGCCTCAGTGTTTTTTTTTCTCTATGAGATACTAATGAGACAGGTATGAGACCTGTGAAAGGCTATGCTTGTAAAAGTCATAATAATATCCACCTTCTGTTAACTGCATACAGAGCTGTTGTTTATTGGTCAACACTGTAGCTTTACAGCATGGTTTATTCCAAAGTCTAAGACCTGGATACTGTGTGTGTGCTGTTTGCATGTTCTCCTTTTGAGTGTCTTTTTAGTCATTTTTTTAGCTGACATTGTTCACTTGCGAGCAACCCAAGTTGATTAGGGTCAATGCACAGGGTTGATACAGCACCCTGGAGCAATGAGGGTTAAGGGTCTTGCCCATGGTCCCACATTGGTAGTTTCAGTGGATCTGGAATCTGTTTCCTCGTATAATCTAAATTAAATAAAAAAAACACACCATAAATCAGATTGTATGTGTATTAGGGGCAGTCTTGTGGTTAAAAACACAACTTTGCAACCTGAAAGTTTCCTGGTTTGATTTCCAGTCCCCACAAGTACTATGGCTGACGTGCCCTTGGCCAAGCCACCTAAACCCAATTGCTCTATGTACCAGGCTGTTCACAACTCCGGGCACATGTGCTCACTTCACTCGGGGTGTGTATATATGTTTCATTGCATGGCCCACATATGCATGGCCCACATATGCATCAGGTTAAGGTGGCATTTTAGCCAAAATTGACCCACTTGTAGAGAGCACTTCCAGATCTTAGCCGAATGTGAAAACAGTTTTTGGAACATTTGGACCATATAAGCTTTTTTTTATAAATGGGCCACTTTATAATCATATAAGTTTTGAAACATGTGGACCACAATTCTGTTTTTAAATGAAGGCAAATTTGGCTCACATGCACTGTGTGGGTATCAGAGGTGGGTCTGTGGTGCCGTATATTATCCAGATGTGCCTTACATCTGTATGGTATTTGGGTTATAATTGTGTAAAATGGCTTTGTTCTGCGTCCATTCACTTTAACGTTGTCGTTGGAGCAATATACCTCAAATAATATAATGAAATTGTTGTAAAGAGTGTGTTTTAAGATTAACCTGTGAACAAGATAAAAAAATACAGAGTCCGCAGTTAAAGATAAAAGCTTACTGTTCCTCATCCATCTGTCAGACATGACTAATTGAAGGAAAGCATGACTCCAACGAGACAGTGTCAATTACCACCATGGGACAATAATAAACCTGCTGCAGGAGAAGGCAATACTAAAGCAAAATATGTGCTGTGTCAAGGATTCACATGGAAAAAGCAAAAGAAAAAACACAAAATGTAAGAAATGTGGCAACCCCATGGTGTATTGGTTAGCACGTCCACCTCTGAGTGCTAGGAATCCAGGTTAGACTTCCGATCTAGGTATAGTTACTATGTTCTCCTTGTGGACGTAGGGTTTTCTCTTGGTTTACTCACAGTACCCCTATGTGTGTCTTTATTCGTCCCACGTGGGCCAATTTGCATGCAGCAAAGGGACAGCAAATGGAAAGTTTAAAAGGCTTTACATTTTTACATGTGATCTAATAAAACAAGATTCACGTTTAGAAAGATAGCACTAACATCTAAACAGAAAAAATCAAGGTTATAGTGGGAAGAAGGGAAACATTTTATTGTTGAATAAATGTGATTTGCATAAAACCAAGCAGTTGATACTGGAACGTTTATCTGTGATCTTTGTAACATAGTGCTGGTCGGGGCATTTGAATTTTCCTAGCTGTGATGATTGTGGAAGCAAAGAGCCAATATTTATTCTGATCAGGTCTGCAGGCACCAGTTGCGAGTTATGATCCCTGATGTAGGCAGTGGGTTTCCATGCCATGTTTCATGGGAAGGTGCATCCATGTGCATCCTTACGTAGAGCAAAGCCGTGAGTTAATTAGTTGCTAATCTACTAAATCATGCCCACTTCACCAAATTGTTATAGATCTACTTCAGGGGTTTCCCCTAATGTCTCGCCATGGTCAGTGCAGCTGCTCCAATCATTGGATTTGTTGGTTTTTTATTTTGATTTATTTTTACGTATGGTGTGCAAACTCAGAGGTAAACATCGCTTCAGATGCATACCCTTTACATCAACCTGTGTATGTTACAGTTTTGCAATCTATCCCAGCCTTACAGTACTTACAGCAACCTCAACTCTTCTTCCAAAGGTTGCTTTGAACTTGTGACTTTTGCGCTTCAGAGAACAGGACCAATCCAACCAAGAAAGAAGTTAACTTTGTTGGAACATCATGTTACTTGAACCTAACATAAACTTGTATCCATTGCACATGGATTGAGATAGTCTTCAACCTCTGAGTGCAAATCCATGTTTTGATTTTAGATTAAATGTACCTGTCTGTTTAAATCAGCATGTGTCTTTTAGCATAACCCAGGCTTATAGTCATCAGCCCTCATCTGCGTTCCTCCTGCAGGTCCTTTTCCAAAAACAAGTCCTGGGCTTAGTGCTCATGTTTGTGATTCAGTGCAAAAATGAACAAAGTTATTTTATTTTCTGAAGCTATGTAATTCAGTGTTTAATACCTCTCAAAAGGGTTCCTATAAGTATTTAGTCCAACCATCTCTCCTAATATAACATCTCACAAGACTTTTCTTACCAACTTATGAGGCTATGCTGATACAAGAGTGTCTAAAACAGCAGTCCTACATTATAAACATTATAAATCACTAATTTAGTGGAAGCTATAATTATTTATATAGCACTTTTTACAACAGTTTGTTGTCACACAGCAGCTTTACAGTGTTATCAGCCTAAAGCGCCAAATAGCAGTGACAAGAAAAAGCTTCCAACTTTGTTGGTTTTTTTGAAGGAAGAAATCTTGAGAGGACCAAGCCTCAGTGGGGGACTCATTCTCCTTTCTACATAGCAAATATTTTACTATAAAAATAAGAATTATATCCAACATTTACCCAACATGCATGTCACTATTTCGGGCGGCACGGTGGGGATTCCCGGTTCGAATCCCGATCTGGATGGAGTTTTAATGTCCTCCCCGTGTCTGCGTGGGTTTCCTCCAGGTTCTCTGGTTTCCTCCCACATTCCAAAAACATGAAGGTAAATTGAAGGCTCTAAATTGCCCCGTATAGTGTGTGTGAGTGGATGTGTGAGTGTGTGGATTGGCGCCCAAGTGATGGATTGGCACCCTGTCCTTTGTGTATCTACATGTCCACATGTCCCAAATCACATTTCATATTCTGCAGTTATAAGCCATGAGTGAGCCAACTTAGTCTAGCCCAAATCTGGTTCGTATGTGGCTCACACCTCACAACCGAGAGATACCAAGGCATGTGGCAAGTAGCTTTCATTCGTTCATAATCTTCCACTTAATCCTCTACTAGGGTTGCGGTGGAGTTCCCCATGCCAGGGAGGGCGCAGGGCAGACAAACCCAGGACAGGGCGCCAATCCATCACTAGGCTGGAAAGAGAATAAAATTACAGGGGTCAGTTTTTTTTAACTACGTTTTCAGAGTACTACTGTATAAGCGATGAGATGCAGGTAATTTTAATAACCGTGAGCTTTAGACCCAACCAGGATAATATACACAGTGCATTTTACCATAATGAAGTGATGAGCCATTAATAAATGCACATCCATTATCTTGTCCATTATCTATTCCATCAACTTAAAATAGTAATAATAATAATAAAAACAGTTCCTTTTTGTGAGGAGGCTCCTAAAACAAATGTGATTACAGATGGGGTTTTATTGGTATTTTGATTATTTGTGTATAAAAGTGCATCACTGAAAAAAACCCCCAGATCAGATTATCTTGTATTTCTAAGCACACTCATTTTGTTTTCATTTCTTAATACCCCATAGATGTACAGCCCCATGTGCTCTGTGAAACCATGCAATCATTTGCAATCCTCAAACGTGAGTGATTCAGATTTATCTCTCGGCTCATCACTCTGCCTTCTTCATCTTCTTTCTGCCTTAAAGTATGTTTCTGTTCCTGTTTAATAAACAAGAAAAAAACAACATTATTTCCTCGCTGGAGGCAGCAGGAATATATCAGCAGCGGTGCTGTGAAATATTCTTTAGGTGGAGGGATGGAGATCTTCATTGAGAGGCAAAAAAAAAGTTTTCAGAAACTGCCATGCAACTTCTGTTTGGGTTTCAGAAGAGATAGAGTCGCGGAAACCCCACAGCTTCCAAGAAGAGCGCCACAAGGCGCAGAGTGACAGGTTTTTCCTCAAAGCTGCACCTTGTTATTGGACCTAATGCATGTAGGATGCAGCAGCAGTCCGACTCGCTGGCTCCGAAAAAAAGAATGTGGATGAGATCTACCTCACAGCGAACATGCAAACACATCCCCGCTGGGAGAGAACCGGCGAGATGGACTGTCAACTGTATCCAAATGGGTTTTCCGTGTTGATGTTATTGTTCGAAAGACAACACGAAAAAGTTGGTCCAACCCTCTACCTTTGCATAAACAGCCACTGTTTTTCGTTTCATTTCCACAAAGTAAACATGCGCAATGGAGGGATTGGATCTGGAACTGAATTGTGGAATGAATATGTTTAAACTGCTCTGAAAGTCAGGATGGTGCTCCCTATAGAGACCTGACATTTTAAATTATAGGTTAATTCTGCACACGAGGACCAGAAAAGTAAAAAACATACAACTCTGTGATGAAGGGACACAATGAGGGGCAGACACAATCACAGACTTCATCTTCTAGACCTGTAAATTCCAAAATAAATGACTCACTCACTCATCACTAATTCCTCCACCTCCAGAGTAACCTACAAGGGTGAAACGTTGCATTATGATTTCCTGTCACATCCTTAGAAAAACTAAGTACTTCTCTTTTTTAAGTTTGATGGTTTGTTTGATATCGCCACCGAACTAAGACACCCCTCCAGTGTCACATTGGGGTCTTCCTGGGTGCCTACAAGGCTAAAACATGGCACCTTGATTACTCATCAAGTGCTTAGAGCCCATGAATGGCTTTTCTATGTTCGATTGTTCATTCACTATCGCTATCAAATGCAACACCTCGAATGGATTGGGGTCTTCGTGAGTACCCACAAAGCTGAAACCCATCTCCATTATTCCTTATTGTGTGCTGGGAAAACATACTGATAAATTCCCATTAGAACGCAAGCGTGTGGATGCCATAGTCAAAACTCACACTTTATTCATTTCCACATATTCATTTCAGATTTAAAATTGCCCCAAACCTCACTTAATAATAATATTTTCATTTTAAATATATAAACTCCAAAGCCATCACTGATTCCAATACTAATACATTATATTACTAATAACAACGTTTCTCCACCGTAGCACCACACGGGTATTCCGCTAGTTTTGGGTTCATTGAGCTAAGCTGAGGTGGGATCCTAAAATGTTTCCAGTACATGACCCCAATCCTTCGCTCTCTTCAGCAAATTGCCACCCACCAGTGACAGGCCATCAGGGCCTTCAATGCCTTAAGCCTAAAAATATCGAAATCACAGACTGATGTTAATTATAGTTTGTCGATAAATAATTCCAAATGCTTTATTCACGTCATTCCATTACGTTTCCCTCTGAAAGGATTTGTTGTTTCCCTCAGATGGCTCTGATTTTCCTTCAGCACCCTGAGTTATCTACCACATTTCTGCATAATAAGATGTTTTTTTTTAGCCATAAAAGAATATATCAATAGATATTGACAGGTGTATAATTCAGACAGAGAATTACTAAAGGCCTAGGGGTGAAATGCATGGCCTGCCACTGCCACCCACACTGTATGTACATTCCTGTCCATCAAAGGACCTCCTGTCCTCCCGCTCCTTATTAGACGTCTGCAAAGGAGCAGCAGGTGCCCAGGACCATTTGCTTTACTTATGACCTTAAATCAGACATTGAGAGGTATATATAAATATACACTGTAAATACACAGCTTTGAAAAAAAAAACATAAGAGGACACTGCTAAAAATCAGCATCTTTACAGCCATTGAATTCCAGTTGAATTCCAGCCCAAGTACACATCATTCTTCTTAATGTGGTTCTGATTAGGTCATCTCCTGAACCAAATCTTTTTCAATTAGGAAATGTATAAAAAAAAATACTGCTGTGGACTTCACAATCTTTTTGCAGTAGGAAAAGCTGGAATAGCACAAATATAATTGGAATATATTATAAATAACTCTTAACCATGCCAAAGGAGTTGAAAAGAAAAGTCTTGAGTGAGGAAAAGAAGGGTTTAATTCTGGCTTTACTAGCAGAGGGATACAGTGAGCCTCATGTTGCTTCCATCTTTAAAATTTATAAGATGGCAGATCATTACAACATAGTCAAGCAGCGGATATTGGAGACAATAAAGCTATAGACTGGCAGAGGGCTAAATGGACACTCTACTGACCGGGATGAACGTCATCTTATTCAATTGTCAATCAGCAACCGCTGGATATCATCAAGTGACCTACTAAAGGAATAGCAGCTGGGGTGAAGTGCACTGCAAATACAATTGGTAACAGGCTCCTAGAGGCAGGGCTCGAATTCGAATCCCGATCTGGGTGGACTTTACATGTTCTCCCTGTGTCTGCGTGGGTTTCCTTCAGGTTCTCCGGTTTCCTCCCACATTCCAAAAACATCAATGCAAATTGAATGCTCTAAATTGCCCTGTATAGTGTGTGTATGAGTGTGTGGCTGTGTGATTGAGTGTGTACCCAGCAATGGATTGGTGCCCTGTCCTGGGTGTATCCGAGACGTTCTCCCCTGGATGGGCATGGGGAACCCCCCCACGACCCTCAGAATAAAGGAATAAACGGAAGATAATGAATGAATGAATGAATGAATGAATGAATGAATGAATGAATGACACATTATTTGATGCTCTTCCTCTGTTGTGATGGGTTCTGGATGGTTAAGCCATCAGGAGTTCCTGATCAGTATTTTTCATATATACAGTATATAAATAATGTAAGTTTTGATTTCAGACTGTAAGACAGATGATTTCTTTGGGATGTATATAGAATAAGGACGCTCAGCTGATGGCTCAGCTGTCACAGCAGGAAAAGAACCCATAGTCACTTACCTTGGCACTTTTCCTGCAAATATATTTGCAAGGGAAAGAATCCAGCATGACTGCTGCTTTTTACTGCTTAAGCATTTTTATTCCATCCTGTGCTGTAGGTTTCTTGTTCTCCTTGATCACAATATGAACACTCAGTTTTAAAAGGACCTGGAGTTTATTTGGGGTGGGGGACATGTATAAATATTCAAAATAATAGGGTGGCAAACTGTGTTTGGGACACAACTTTGGAAAAGTAACTATCAGCAGTTGGTATTAAAAATCAAATCCTAATAGTTATACTGTGTATACATTTAATACAACATGAATACATTAATAAAATACGTGTGTGTCACACCAAACACTTGGTCACTGGATGATGTGAACTGCTACAGTATACTGCATTCTCCTATTATGTAACTGAATCACATGCTTAAGCTAAGGAAAAAAAAACAAAAGGTCAGAAGTGCAAATAAAATTTTACCACAAAAATGAATGACTACAGGGTAGGGCTGGGACGATATGGCCTAATATCACTATTGCGATATATTGAGCAGTTCACCACGATAACGATAAATGGACGATAATTTTAACACACATACCCTTAAAATACCGAATGTATACAGCCAACATAAATAATTCACAGCCATATTGATGATACAATTCCCTTTTTATTGCCACAGAGCGCAGCCTCTTAAAGGACCATGAACAGAGCCGACAAAAAAGACAAAACAACTTTTCTTTAAAGTTTTTTTATCGAAAATACCGATGATGTCGGTTATCATCATACATTTCGGTAAAGGTAAATTTTCGGTATGTCGCCCAGGCCTACTACTGGGACGGAATAGTGGCGGGGGTGGAGAGGGGCTCTCCTCTTACGTCAAATAAACTTTGGTCATTTAGCAGACGCTTTTATCCGAAATGACTTACAAGTATCCTAATTAATAGTTGGGGTCAGAATACAGGGTTACATACAGAATCCCTGGAGCAATGAGGTTTAAGAATCTTGCTCAAGGAACCACATTGGTGGACCTGGGATTTGAACACACAACCCTTAGATTGCTAGCCCAACAACCTAACCACTGAGCTACCACAGGCTGTTATATGATGCATCCATAATGGCGTAGTTACTACACACTCGCTTACTCAAAAAGCCTACATTTAAACAGTACTTACTGACTTAAGTTCTAGTAGTACAGTTCAGTAAGCGATTTTGGACACATCTTATATTAACCTCTCTTGATTTCAACCAGCTAAGTAAGTAATTTCTGTATTGCAGAACTTCAGAAAGTAACCAAAATTAAAGAGTGCCAATCACTTTGTCTAGGCCATTTTTTGCTTTCTTATTGTTCCAAAATGCCAACCGTATTTTAGGAGAAATGGTGCATTCACACAAAAAACTGTGGGGGTGCCAATGGTTTTGGCCGCTAGCGTGGTTTACTACATGTGACACAAAAATAGGTTGTGGATGTTTTTGGTTAACCGAGGAATTTCTGATTTTTCTGATGTAGAAAACACTTCACCACAAAAAAAACAACGAAGAAATCAAAAGGTCAAATGTCTGAGCGTCGTTTTTACTACGACAAAGTTTGAAAATGCCCAAAATTTGGTTTTATGTAGGCCGTTCTTGCTGTGTGTTAAGGCTCTACCTTCTGTCATTACAACTGATGCATTATATTCACACACAATTTATATAAATACCCAAAATCCTGCAGTGTTGACTCTGTGGGGGTCAACAGACCTGCAAAGGCACCAAATATGGGAAATAAAGATGACAACAATCTTATTAGACTCGTTGGAGCTTTAAACAGTAATGACATGTCATGAGGCAGAAGTCATCAGCGGAGATGAGTGAAGGTTATGTAAGATCCATGAAACTAGTCTTCATGGAAGTTAACTGATTGTTCTGTGACCTATTTTCTCAGAAACATATCTGAATAATAACAGTCTAATAGGGAAAACCATATTAACGACTGTTTTGGGGATAAATTATATTACCACATGACAAACCATCTACCAGATGATGCATTGGAATCTTAGAAAACCAACAGATTTAGCAGTCATGATATGCATTGTCTTAATTCTGTGTATTTGAATAAATAGAAATAGTTCGAAAATAATAGCCACAATAATAGTCACAATTAGTGCGGTCAATCGTTCTGTGAGGACACAGGTGTGAATCAGGTGGCCCTTATTTATGGTTGAATAGAGTGCATGCTGTACATGCTTTACTCCTTGGAAGTCTGAGAAATATGGGTCGTTTGAGAAACAGTTCAGAAGAACAGCAAAATTTGATTAGAAAGTTGATTGGAGAGGGTCTAACATAAAAAAGTGCAGACAATTAAAGGCTGTTCAGCTAAAAAGATCTCCAATGCTTTTAAATGGAGCAAAACCAGAAAGACAAGGAAGAAAACACAAGACTACCATTCAAATGGACCGAAGAATAGTCAGAATGGCAAAGACTCAACCAATGATCAGCTTCAGGATGATTAAAGATTGTCTGAAGAGTCTGTGAGTACTGTGACAGTTAGAAGAGACCTGTGTGAAGCTAATCTATTAGCAAGAAGTCCACACAGAATCCAAGTGTTAAAAAAAGACATGTACTAAAGCATACACAATTTTCCAAAGAACACATCAACTGGCCTAAATAGAGAAACAGATTGTGGACTGATGAAGGTAAAATTGTTTTTTTCAAATCCAAATGCTTCAGACAGTTTGCCAAAGGACCTTCAAACTCTGAATTCAAGCCACAGTACACTCTAAAGACAGTGAAGCATGGTGGTGCAAGCATCATGATAGGGGCATGTTTTTCTTAATATGGTGCTGGGCCAATTTACCGCATACCGCATGGACCAGTTTGCATATATCAGAATACTGGAACAGGTCATGTTGCTTTACACGGAAGTGGAAATGCCCTTGAAATGGATGTTTCAACTACACAACGAACCAAAACACACCAGTAAACGAGCAAAATCTTGGTTCCAGTCCAACAAAATTGTAGTCAGCTTAATCTCCAGAACGTGATCTGATAGAAAACTTGACATGTATGACATGTACGTGACAAATAAACCTTGATTTGATTTGATTTGATTTGATTGACTCTATGCAACACAGTTGTGAAGCAGTTCTAAAAAATCTGTAGTCATACAACTAAATATTAGATTAGTCATTCACAGGAAGGCTAAATAAAAAAAAGAAATTGTGCAAAGTTTAAGTTTGTACAGACAAATGCCAACACTGCTTTTTATTTGAACAGCCGAATGTTATTTTTTTTTTTTGTTATTTACTGTAAATAACTTTAAATTTATAAACATTGATGTTTTTGGTCCCAATGCATGGAAATGTAGCTTGTAGCATGTAGCTGCACTGCTGAAAAAGTAATTTGCCGCAAGGGACTGCAAGTAGCACACTGACTGGTTTATTGTATGTGATGCACAAACCCCACCCATGAATAGAAAAGAGAATAAGTAGATGAATTTTGCACGTTTCTTATAATAAGCACATGGCTTTATTTCCAGATCTGGCATGCCAACCCGCTGACATCCCAGACGGTCCTATATCCTTCACTGCTTCTTGTCTGTGATTGGTCAAGGTGTTGTCAGACTCTTTAGATCTTTTATGTCTTTAATTGCTTTATTCTTTTTGCATATCGTCACAGCTGCTTTGCCTTTTACCTGTCTCTGCTGTTTCTGTGAGAACAACGTGGGCAAAAAATTGTTTTAAGATCGAGGGAGTTGATTTTTGGATGGCGCCGCTAGTGCAGCATGTTTGTTCACTCACGTGTGTCGTATTTACGTGTCTGGAGAGAAACAACACATGTTTCTATGCTCAGTTTCCTGTGTGGGATGAGAAACAGATGAAAAAGTGGCGAGTGTGAGCATCTGTAAGTGTGTGTGTTCAACATTCCGAATGTGTCCAGTGATTCCTATATAGGTTTGAACCCCATCTCATCTCATTGTCTTTTGCCTAATCTACAAGGGTTGAGGGGGGAGGGGGTTTACGTAACTTACATAGGGGTAAGATTTAGAACAGCCAATTCAACTTAAATTTATATTTTTTGTGAGAGGAACCGGAGAGCCCACAGAAAGACCACACGGACACGAAGGAACGCCACCTAAATCAGGATTTAAACCTGAATTCCCAGTGATGCGAGGTGGACATGCTAACCATTACACCACCGTGCCATGAGTTTTTGGGACATGCTTAAATACTCGAATACATAAATACATTAATTGCTGGATCCCAGTCCAATAACAAAAAAATACCCACCTCTCACTGCAGTATGAAGCAGTATTACCATAAACCCTGATGGGTTCCATTAACTAACTGGAGGGTGAGAGGCTCCATCCATTGGTCCCTGCTTCCGCTCCTTCAGATCTTTAGGCTGGACTTTATCAGATCCAGTGAACTCAGAATCGGATGAGAAGCTGAACTTTACCTCCGGGGTTTCCTCTTCAACAGGAGGTGGTTTTATCCATTACCTCCTGCACATTGCTCCTCAGGTGTAGATTGATCTCCTCTTTCAAATTGTCTGATGCTCATGGGGTTTTGCCACGGCTGCTGCACATCTTCAACTCACCCCTGGAGTCGTTATCGAATTCCTAATGAGTTCATTATTTTCAAACCAATTTTAATCATAAAGTTTAACAGTATTTGTTAAGTTGGCTTGTACTTATTTAAATTCTCGCTCAAAAACTTAGAATGTTTTCCGTCCCACCGCTTTTAACTCAAAACGTTGAAATATGGCAGCATCGTAGTAACATAGCCACTTAGGTTGTATGTGCTTTCTTGAGCAATATGGCGTTTTTTAACCATAGAAACCCATTGAAAACCATTTTTTTCTCTTTTTTTTTTTCAAACAATATTTTTTCTTTTGAATTTTAAACATCTTTACATTTCACACCTCTCCTTTCCTTTGTGGGATGTTTCTTATTTTTGGTTAGCCAGTTGTATCCTTTACAAGGCAACTTCTTGGTCTTCTTATTTTTATTCTCGCACCAATTTTCTAGACATTTCTTGTCACTCAGCTTTTAATGTACAATATTAAAATTTGGCAGTATTGTAGAATCCATAGCTAATTAGGTTGCTTGTGCTTTTTGGACCAATATGGCGTATTGCTTTCATGCCATGTCCCTTTTTTTTCAGAGGAACCCATTGAAAATCATTTCATCACCTTTTTTTATTTCAAACAAATTTTCACATCTTTGATATATTTTACATAGTTTTTGTATGTTTTCTTGAATCCTTTCCAAGCCAACATTTGTAAACAAACTTCAATTTCTAGTTCTTATTATTAAGTTAGCTTGGGAAAATCAACTTCTTGTTCTTCTTATTTTCATTCTCATGCAAATTTTTTATCTGTTTGTCGTCCCGCATCTTTTAGTGTACAATTTGGCAAAATTGTTAAAATTTGGCACTATAGTAGTACCCATAGCCACTTGGGTTGATTGTGCTTTTTGGACCAATATGGAGTACAGTTTTCTTGCCATGCCCCTTTTTCATTTTTTCCCATAGGAATCCATTGAAACTTTACTCCTCCTCTTTGCTTTTTGGGTCCTCTTTTCTTTTTTCCTTTTTTTTTGGCAAATGTATTTTTTCCAAACCAACTTTTTGAAGTTTGTTTACAAAGAAATAACAGTTTTATATGAGGTTTGAATATCGGCGCCATGTTATTGTTGCTCAAATATGGCACTCTTTGACTTACCATGATTGCTTGTTCTAAAATTTGTGTGCTCATCCATAAACAAGGAAGACAAATAATCTATACTAATAAAAGGCAAATTCCTTTTTCAATTTTTCAATTTGCTGAATACCTACAAGGCTGAAATCCTTTCAACTTACTTACAAATGTTAAGCAGGTTTCATTTCCAAATTCTACCCATAATGGTCATAATGGTTGACAACATCTGCCATCTTGAACTTTCTTACTTATGATCCCATTGTCACAAAATATGCTTTGTGGCTTCACTGCGCTAAATGAAACCGATGTACGTATTGATACAGCTGTCGTCTGCCATATTGGCAGCACCCTGGGCTCCATGATAAACTTTCTTATTTATAATACATTGTGTTCCGGCAGGAAGGCGAAGGGCAGGTATTTGGCTAGTATATGGTCCCCCCGAACCACAGTTTCCTTTTGTGTAGCTTACTGACGGCTAACAGATTCACTAGAATTAGCTTGAATAAACCTTCACAGTCGTACATACAGTACAGGACAAAAGTTTGGATACACCTCATTCAATACGTTTTCTGTATTTCCATGACTATTTACATTGTAGATTCTCACCGAAGGCATCAAAACTATGACTGAACACTGTTGGAATTCTAATTCATTATACTAATTAACCCTTATAGGCACACCTGAAATCCAATTTCAGGTGACAATCTCTCGAAGCTCATTGATAGAATTCCAACAGTGTGCAAAGCAGTAATCAGAGCAAAGGGTGGCTATTTTGAAGATACTAGAATATAAAGATTTTAGTTATTTTACCTTTTTTGTTAAGCACATAACTCCACATGTGTTCATTCATAGTTTTGATGCCTTCAGTCAGAATCTACATAGTCGTGCAGAACACAGAAAACGCATTGAATGAGAGGGTGTGTCCAAACTTTGGGCCTGTATGTAATAATGTGGGTTGATTCAACGCCAAGATAGCGACAAACGTCTAGTTTGTTTTCAGTCAGGCGTGCACCCTTGTTTTCCGTAACCGAGATAAAAAATGCACCAGACACATTTCGAGATGGCCACGCCCATCGGAAAACATACGATATATTCACAAGCAGCATGCCGAAAGAAGGTCGAGGTGTAAAATAGTAATGAGCATTAGAACGTGCCTTGCACAGGGTGTAGGATAGAACTCTAAGTCATATTGTGTTGCTATTGAATGTTTTTGCCTAGAGAGAACACACACACACACACACACACACACACTTACTTGGTTAATCCCCATCTCATATAATATTTCCATTGATTCGTAGAATTCTGTTAACAAATTCATTCTTTGCTACATTAAGCCCAAGTCAATAATCAATAACAATCAGAAATTTACAAATAAACAAATGGTGACTTGTTTGATGAAAAGCTCTTCAAAAAAATGCTGTTGGCCCCAGAGGCAAACTGTATCAGGTAAACTGGTGTTTATTAATCTGGACTTTACATATGGCCCAGGAGCTACATCGATGGTTCATGTGTAGGTGCTACGGCCAGATCTTTACCAGATGTGAACCAGATGTGGTTCGAAACATGTAGACCAGACACTTTCTGGGTGTAAAAAATAAATACCTCAGTGAAACAGTGGAACCTTTGTTTTCGTTGACTTCAGATGTCACCAGATGTTCGTCCGTTGCTTCGGATTTACGGCAAGTTCCTGTGACGTGGACAAGTCTCACTGTACTCGTTAAGTTTCCCTTGAGAAGTGAAAGTGAAATTAACACTTTACTTCTCGCACCATCATGGGACCAAATAATGTTTCCAGATCCAGCAGCCCATCAAAGAAAAAGTGCAGAAACACAATTGAGATGAAGAATGAAATCATTCAATTATGAGAGCTGTAATAATATTGCTGAAATTGTGCGAATGTATAGAAATCCGCCGTCCATGACAAAGTTTCACTGTGGTAAAAAGAAGTGATAGGGGGTTAATGTAGCGCAAGGTGATGATGCGCTTCCAAAACAGAGACTGAAGAAAAGAATAAAAAGCGTGTATATCTAATTTTTTTGGCCCATTTTTAGTACTAAACACTACACTTATTCTCCATAAAATGTATTTTATGTATTTTGGTGTCTTTATAAAAAATTACTGGATATTCATTGATTTAAATGGCAGTATGTGCCTCAGTCTTTATCGATTTCAGATTTCACTGATTATTATTTCATTCATTGAGGAAAGTTTCTCAGGTTCCTAAAGTAACAGCTTTTAAAATCACTTTGCATGCATATTTACGTGTTCCATAAAAGTGGGTCGCAACTTCCAGCCACCCATCCATAATCTTCCCCTTAGTCCTCTACTAGGGTCACGGTGGGGTTCACCATGCCCATCCAGGGGAGAACATCTGGAAGCTGGGCAGATATACCCAGGACAGGGCGCCAATCGATCTCTGGGCACACAAACACTCACACAATCTATACAGGGCGATTTAGAGCATTCTATCATTCATTCATTAATTTAATAACTTCCGCTTATTCCTTTATGAGGGTCGCAGGGGTGTTCCACATCCAGGGGAGAACATCTCGGGCGCTGGGCAGATCGCCCAGGACAGGGCGCCAATCCATCGCTGGGCACACACTCATTCACACAGTCACACACACATACGCACACTATACAGGACAATTTAGTGCATTCCATTTACCTTCATGTTTTTTGAGCATTCAATTTACCTTCAATTCATGCATGCACTCTCTCCATTTCTTTCTCTTGGAATGCCAGCCACCTCCATCTCATCTCCCTAACTTTGTCTCCTGCCACGTCCATCTAATAAACTCATCCATCTTTATATCTTTCATTGTGAACCACAGCATTTTTATCTCCACCCCTTCCAGCTTCCCCTCCATCCCCTTAGTTAGAGCCACTTTCTCCACAGATCCCTTCTGCAACTCCACTCCATCTACCCCACTCTTCTTCACCTCTCCACCACATTCTCCATCACTTTGTACATCCGACCCCAAATGGTCTGCTCTTTGTCCTCCATTATTCACGTTCATCTTCTCCATTCTTCATGTTGCTTCCTCTCCAACACATACCTTCATCTATGCAGGCTGTTATCAACCTGCTTCTCACTGTCTCCACCCCTCACCTGGTCATCTGCTGACATCGTGTTCCACGGTTCCACTCCTGCCTGTCAGCCTGTCCATGACATTACAAACGATTGAACCGTGATATTATTAAATTCACTTGGAAAGTATAACAGAATTCAATTCCACAGTGTAGCTCTGTGGTTGCTTTCTGTGTTGATCGTCAGACAGAACCGTTACCTTTGTTTGTTTTGACAGCCGTTTTCGATTGTCTTCTTACCAGACATCCTCTTTGTTCTCCGTTTACCTCCCTGGTTGGGTTCCTGGTTAATTAACCGCACCAGCTGTGTTAATCACCTGCCCCACCTTTGATGTGTTTATAAAACAGGCTTTATCACTCCGATCTTCTGCACTAAACAATCCTCTCGACTCAATATGCACCAGACGGGTTCCGTTTATACTTTTAAGTATAAACCCTGCAGAGACTTGGACCGCCTACAACCGGCATTTGAGAGCTCTGGAATCCTGACAGCAAAGGTGCCTACCTAAGATCTTGCACATTAATAATTGGGAATAACGACGGACGAACATCAGAGTCCTTAACGAGGCAGAAACTCACCATATTTTCAGAAATTTCACATTAATATTTTAAGCTGGGAAGAGACATCTGAACACAGAACCGCATTGAGAAACAGTCTACTTAAGGGTGCCACTCTGCATGAGGACAATCTCCGACAGGCTGCCAAAGACAAATGACAGCAAAGAAGGGAGAAAGTCACCATATCTTACCACAGGCCCAACCACATCTTACATCTAGTACTTCATACCCATGCCCACACTGCAGCAAGGTTTGTGGCTTCAGAATCTGCTTCTTCAGCCATCTGAAGATCCACGAAAAAGGTCCCCCAGGAGCAACATCATACTCGACTCTGAGCGATTGCTGATGATACTTTTAATTAAATAAATGTTTTATTATTTCATCAGATTATTTACATCTAATTTAATACAAAATCCAAAATTCAAAACAAAGTATTCAGTTTAGCTTCAGTCCTCACAAGGTTGCTCCATTAAAACCAGCAACACTAAGGAGGTTTTTCACTTTGGCTTGTTCTTTGGGGGTTAATGTAAAGTTGCTTTAAGATGACAACATGTTGTAAAAGCTTTAAATTAATAAATAAAACATTTCCCTTATCCAGGGGAGAACGTTTCTGGTGCTGGTCTATCGCTGGGCCCATACTTACACAAACACACACTATTTGTTGTTGTAGTACATATAATTTTGTTTTGTATATACTGTTCTCACCGTGTCTGTGTGGGTTTCCTCCAGGTTCTCCGGTTTCCTCCCACATTCCAAAAACATGAAGGTAAATTGAATGCTCCAAATAGCCCTGTATAGCTCGGCTTGGCTTGGCATGGCAGACAACACAACTTGGTTTTAGATCAACCAGTTTATCTTGAATCCATGTTTTTGGCCTGTGGGAAAAATTGAAAACCTGGAGAAAACCAACACAGACATGGGGAGAACATGGAAACTCCAACCAGCTCAGGATTTGAACCTGGTTGACCAACGCTGAGAGGCGGGCGTGCTAACCACTACACCAACATGCCCCTGTTTAAGTCATAGTGATAATGTTTTGGATGATGTCATGAGATCCATATGCTCCTCATCCTCAGATGTTGTTACCCGGGAAACGCTGGACAAGTCACCCGACTGACAATGTTATGATGCCATAAATGGTGTCAAATGAAAATGTACACTAAGAACATTTACAATAAGCATTTTTTCAGGGGCTACGTGTTTTATTCTTCTGTTTTAGTTCTCTCTTAAAGATCTAAGAGGTTGTTGCTGATGTGTTATTGTGTGATATCGGTCACATAGTTGTCTTATTTTGTAACAAGCCAAAGCCAGACACAGAATCATGGGATATGACATTGGTATTGTATTGAGACATATAAGATGCATTGTCAAACTGAAACTCCACCCAGATCAGGATTCGAACCTGGACCCCCAGCACTGAGAATGTTAACCACTTCGCCACCATGACACACATCCAATAAAACTACCTAAGTAAAGATTAAAATGATCATCACTATGTAGATAGTTGAGTCGTAGCGCTGGATCTTCATCTCCGAGTGTTATCCACTGTGTTTTATGTGACGTCCCTGACAGAGTGAACAGTACTGCAGCATCTCGCACAGCATCCATTAAAAGCAATGCCAGTAGAGCAGCCTGAGCACTTTCACTGCCTGAGAGAGGGGTATTTTTAGCGGGGTAATAGGCACAGCTAGTAAAACGCTTCCTGAAGATCCAAATCGGTACAGGCTGCTTCAGGGACACACCCACATAACAGACTTTTCCAAAACACATGCCATGTAAAACAGCTTCTTATTTTAGTTCAGGAATAAAAAACTGTCCTGCTGAGAAATCCTGCTCCCTAAATGCAGATGGGTTTAAAATTCAGACTGTTCTGCTTCCCTTCTATGTACAGCTTCGGGAAATCAGGTTTTAATCACGATGGTATGATGTTGTGTGTGAGAGAGAGTACAGTACCAGTTAAACGTTTGGACACGCCTACTTTATGTGCCCCTTATTGTCCATCATTAGTTCCAATTACTGTAAAGATGGACTTTGTCGTTCTACAATTCCAGACTGTAGTCCATCTGTTTGTTCAAGTTCTGAGCCTTAACCACCATAGAGCAAAGTCCAAGCAAGAAAAAACAATGTTTTTAAGAAGAAACCATAATAGGACCAAGATTCAGAGAGGGACTCATTCTCCTTGAGCGGCCGGGCAGCATCAACAGTGTAGGACAACTAGAGCAGTCATAGGCTTGTGGTTAAGGAACCAGCCTTGTGACCGGAAGGTCCCCAGTTCCCACCAAGTTCTATGGCTGAAGTGTCCTTGAACAAGGCAGCTTACCCTAATTGCTTTCCAGGTTCTGTCTACAAGGCTGCCCCCTGAAATTACCAATGTGGGTCCTTGAGCCAGGCCCTTAACCCCTAATTGCTTCAGGGCTACTGTATCAACCCTGTGTTTTGACCCCAATTAAATTGGGATATTTGTAAGACGCTTTGGATAAAAGCGTCAGCTAAATGACCAAATTTAATGTAAATGTAAAGCTGCCAGGCCATTTGGTCAGTGGAGGAAAAGGAGAACTAAGCAAAAAGGGGGTGGTTTCCAAAGTTTTGATCATAGTGTGAACAAGTCTGTGAAGAATCCTGGCTTGATTCGTTTGGTGTAAAGGATCTCCCTCGTTCCAATCAAAGTGCTACTGAAGACACGTTTTCAGGACAAAGTAGTCCACGTCGACGGGATGTCCCATGTCAGAATGGGGTGTGTGTTGTATTTTGCTGGTTTGTGTCAGAGAGGAAGCACAGTGTGAGTTACAACCACATGTTTTTCATCCTCTGGTTTTCATTCGCGGTCAATAAAGTTACAGTTCACGTGACAGATGTTGTTCTAATTATCAGACAAATTATCAAAACATTTATTTGACTAATTCAAATGAGGTTTAGATAAGATCCATCACCCAGCCATGCAATGGATGCGTCCAACATTTTTGGAAAGACCCTTTGCCATGTTTCCAGATAACATACGGATGTGGGCCACATCTGGCTTAGCTGTGGCACGGCTGGCTCACTGATGGCACCACAAACTGCATATAAAACAAATATGGTTCATACTGAAACATGAATCTGAATCACATATTCCAAAATGAATCTGGCCCACATCTGGTGAAGATATGGCAGTGTTACCTGTATATGAGCCAAGGGTCCACAATCTAAAAACATGCATTTTGTTCACATGTTCCGAAGCAGACCTGGCCCGCATCTGGTAAAGGTATGGCTGTGGAACATTCTTTGGCTGACACGTGGCCCTAATGAGGTTCATATGCGGGCCAGATAAACATAGATGATGTGGGCCAGTTCTGGGCCAAAATATATTTGCTATCTGAGTTTGATGAGTTGAGTTGAGTGTAAACAAACCTGACTGTCCCAAAAAGAGTCTTGATCCTAACCCTATTTAGCACCAATGGAATAAATCAGGACACCGATTGTTAGTCAGATCCTCACACCCAACATTAGTAAGTTCAAGTAATTTATTTAAATAGTGCTTTGCACAACAGGTCGTTGTCACAAAGCAGCTTTACAGAGTTCAAAACCTAAACCCCCAAAGAGCAAGCCAAAGCAAGAAAAAACTCCCTGTTATGATGTAATATATCGGGGGGTTTTTTTTGGATGAAACTTTGAGAGGACCATGGCTCAGTGGGGGACTCCTCGTCCTTGAGTGGCCAGGCAGCATCACAGTGTAGGGCAGCCATGTACAGATGTGTCCATATTAAACAATATCTGCCCTCATAAAGGAATGAAGGCATCCCTCATGAGAACTGTAATCGCTGCAAAGTGAGGACCAGAATGGAATGTAAAGGTTCCTTATCTGCAGTTCAATTTCAATCTGCAGTGTCTGTGTTTAACAATCAAATATACACTGCTCAAAAAATAAAGGGAACACTTAAACAACACAATGTGACTCCAAGTAAACCACACTTCTGTGAAACCAACCTGTCCAGTTAGGAAGCAACACTGATTGTGAATCAGTTTCACTT
>JAOUQT010308791.1:0-15231 GCA_025769995.1 Xyliphius kryptos | reverse complement strand
TTCGGGGGGGGGGGGGGGGGGGGGGGGGGGGGGGGGGGGATCTGGGGGATTTACCCTGTTTTGATAGGGAGGTTGATCTGCGCCCTTTTTCTCTTGACCCTCCCATTGGGTTGCATACCTGATTGTATCTACAGAATGTCTGATATTTGCGCCATGATGGCATTGTCCTAAAAATATCACCTGCTGATATATAATCCTATTCTTATAACGGCATATAAATATAAAATCACAAGGTTAAAAATATGCATTAATCCCCAAAATATGCATTAAGGCTCAAAAATACAAAAACCTAATGGGGGTGTTGGTGGGGTGTCACAAGAATGCAAACAGATGGGGACCATTTTTGTGCAGAAAGGCATCTGGAGAGAAACGATTGGGAGGCTTCTACATTTGATGGTTTGTTTAACGTCCCCATTGAACGCAAGAGCCTTGGGGTCTTCTGAAGTACCTACAAGGCTGAACCTTGGCATTGTGTTTCCGTTTCATGTCATTGGAAAAACTAACAGGTTCTCATTTTCCTAAAATCGATTGTTCGTTCCTTATCGCCTTTGAACGCAACACCTCAGATGGATTGGGCTCTTTATAATAATATCCATCCATCCATTATATTCAGCTTATTCCTCTACTGGGGTCGCCCATCCAGGGAAGAACATCTCAGGGGTTGAGGAGATACACCCAGGACAGGGCGCCAATCCATCGCTGGTCACTCACACAAACACACACTCTACAGGGCAAATTACAGCATTCAATTTACCTGGAGTCCATGTTTTTGGACTGTGGGAGGAAACCGGAGAACCTGGAGAAAACCCACGCAAACACGGGAGGACATGGAAACTCAACACAGATTGGGATTCGAACCAGGAATCCCAAGCTCTTAGAGGCGGACATGCTAACCACAAAGCCACCATGCCGCCTCTATTAAAATATCCATCCATCATCTTCTGTTTATTTCTCTACTTGGATCGCGGTGGGGTTCCCCGTGCCCATCCAGGGGAGAACATCTCGGAGGTTGGGGAGATACACCCAGGTCAGGGCGCCAATCCATCGCTGGGCGCACACACACACAAACACACACTATACAGGGCAATTTAGAACTGTGGGGGGAAACCTACGCGGACACGGGGAGGACATGGAAACTCCACCCAGACTAGGATTCTTACCTGGAATCCCCAGCGCTGAGAGGTGAACATGCTAACCCCTAAGCCACCGTGCCGCCTCTATTATAATGTGTTAATTTTAAATATATAAACTCTAAAGCCATCACGCATTCAAAAAAACGTCATTAACATGTTCTCCCCCATAGCACAGAACTGATATTCTGCTAGTTATCTGGCATTGCCATTCGTCCTGTTGGGTCTTCCACCGTCCGCTCACGTTCCCTCCACGCGCTCTTCATGGGCAGCTCAGGATCCGGTCAGCGCTGGCCTTCTTAGAACATTCCAGAACAATCTTATCTCACTCACACATCACCTCCACTGACTGACCCAATGTGCTCTTACAATGAAGAAACAAATAGAGCCAAGGGGGGGTCGAGCCGCACCCTCCCTAAAGTGTTATGTAACATTCTTAACATTCAACAATTCCAGTAACACACTGGACTTTAGGACGATGACACACTGGTCACTGTGAAGTCCAAGATCTCCAGATTAATAACCAATTCTACTTGTAGTACCAAACGTACGTGTACAAACATCTAATGTATGTCCATATATATGCATTCATCCCTATATTTAAAAAAAACCCAAACCCATTGGACACATTGGTTATGTTGGTTCCGTTCTGTTCTGATGTTCAGGACCATCGGCAGTCCAGGATGTTCAGGTTTTCAGTGACGTGGATACCTTAAGAGTGTCTTGGGAACACGGCCCTGGAATAGCAGAGCAATTCCGAATTTTGCTCCGAGACCGCCAAGGAGGAGGCTTAACCAGGAATGCTACGTTAGACAACATTACGTCTTCCTACATCATGAAGGGTCTGCTTCCTGGACGTCTCTACGACATCAGCATCATCACGGAGGCGGCGGGGCTTCAGAACTCTACGTCTGTCTCAGTACAAACAAGTAATGATCTCTATACGTTATCCTCAGAACACACCCATAACCTACTGACGGGCTATACAACTATATGTCATTAATGATACACTCATCCTGAATCTATTAACACAATAATTACCTAAAATTCATTACTATCACACATTGCGGCACGGTGGCTTAGAGGTTAGCACGTTCTCCTCTCCACCGGGTTCTTTGGTTTCCTTGCACCAAAGACATGGATTCCATAGTGAGTGAGTGAGTGCCCAGCGATGGATTACCGCCCTGTCCTGGCGTATCTGCCCAGCGCCCGAGATGTTCTCCCCTGGATGGCATGAGGAACCTAGTAGACCCTAGTAGAGGAATAAGCAGAAGATAATGGATGGATGGAGTTCATTTACATAGGGATGGGCGAACTACGGCCCGTGGGCCAGATTCGGCCCATTTGGATTTTTCATCTGGCCCACTGAATTTGTCCAAATTCATTCATTCATCCAGGGGAGAACGTCTCGGGCGCTGGGCAGATACACCCAGGACGGGGTGCCAATCCATCGCTGGGTACGCACTCACTCACACAGCCACACACACATACACACACTATACAGGGCAATTTAGAGCATTTAATTTACCTTCATGTTTTTGGAATGTGGGAGGAAACCGGAGAACCCGGAGAAAACCCATGCGAACATGGGGAGGACATGTAAACTCCACTCAGATATGGATTCGAACCGGGAATCCCCAGTGCTGAGAGGCGAATGTGCTAACCGTGTCGCCCCGAACTCAAATTATTTAATGTTATTCCTTGTCAGCCGCGACAGAGAAACACTTTTGCATGGCTTCAATTACACTGGGGCATGGTGGCTTAGTGGTTAGCATATTCGCCTCGCAGCGCTGGGGATTCCCAGTTCAAACCCCAATCTGAGTGGAGTTTCCATTGTTCTCCCCGAGTCCACGTGGGTTTTCTTCAGGTTGTCCGCTTTCCTCCCACAGTCCAAATACATGGATTCAAGTTAAATTGGTCTGAATTGCCCTCACTGTCTGTGTGTGTGTGAGTTAGTGTGTGGAACTCGAACATCAGCATTAGAAAATAATGACCATTACAATTAAGCTGCCTCAAACCTGCTCTGTAAATGTTTTTCAGAGAGATTTTGTTTGCTTTCATAGACATGAGACTATTTGTGGAGTCAGAAACTGATTTGGGGCTTGAAACCTGTCATTCACTTACACCAGTCATTCAAATAAAATCAAAAGGTGTCTCAAAAAAAATCACTGACTGAATATGTGTCTGTAAAAAAGAACAACACTGCTTCACTGATCTTCTACCTTCAGTACCTAGCAATTACCAGGGGCAGAAGCAATCTAATTTTATGATAATTGTTTTATAGCAATATCATTATTTTGTAATTAGAGTCAAGAAATAGATTAGAAAAAAAAAAAACCTACTCTCTGATGTTAACATGATATACCACCGCACTGTAACAGCTGCAGTTCAAGAAAATCTGAACGACGTGATCATTTCTAATAACAGATTTATATTTTAACGGCCTCGGCACTGTCCAACATTACCTGTTACTATAGTTTAACAATCCTTTTTATCAGTAGCACAGCATATATTACAGTCTTTACAGTAATAACTGGTTACTCCAGCTTTTGTCTTAACATTAGCGGTAATAAAATCCACAAAATCTTGCAGTGTTCTTACACAATTTCACCAATTACTTTCTGACTCACTGGTTGCACGATTCACTTACAGTTTAGAACGATTTCATCAGCTTTTCTAAACCAAAAAAAAACAACATTTTTCTTAATTTTACTTTATTTTATAGAAAACAATCTGCGCTCTGTCTAGATTTGGAACACAATTCCACTGAACAATAACAATGTGCTACTATTAACCTTTAATAATCATCAGCATAAACCAACCGGGATGCACATGTGGGTGTTAATGGCCTAGACGTTTCATAAATGATGACTGCCACATCAATATGCCCCTTCCCAATCTCTGAACCCTTGACCAACTATGAGGGTCTGTAATTGCGTTTCTACTGTAGCTGTTTAAGCCCTCACTACTTCATCATAACCCGCTGGCAACATTTGTCTCCTGGCAACTGGCATTTCCAACTTCCACTTCCATTTTCAGTTATTAATTTCACTCTTTGTTGAGAGCTAGGCATTGTTGTTTGTGATGAAGAGGATAAATAACCAGTATATTTTGTTTTAAAAATACATTTATTAACTAAATTTATTTAAAAAACATATTTAGAAAGCTGTGGTGGTAATTGTACAGGAATATAAAACAGAGAGAATAATTCCCAACTGTCTATATTTATAACTATACAAGTATCTAAAATCAGCAGGTACATTTATGTTCACGTGCCATGCATACATCATACAGCATGGTGTATCTGGGTCTTTGATCCTATTTTCTGAGGATGCGTACTATTCCCAGAGCACTTTCCACTCCAGTTCTAAACATCATGTCGTTGTTAATTATTTTACGAGCTTTTGTTAAGAAGATGATATGATTCAGTTTAGCACAGTGTGCAGGTTATATGAGTATTAAAGTAGAAATTGCAAGAAAATAAATTTTAGCCTTTACCTATATTTTATTGGTTTTCTGCCTTAAAATTTAATTTATTTAGCTATTTATTTAACACCTATACAATGAATGAGGAATACATCTGTATGTTTACACATACACTATATGAACAAAGTATAAAGAAACAATTCTTATTCATAGAGTTCATGTTTCTTATTCATCACAGCTACATAAAATCAAGTACCTAGTCATGCAATTTGGTTTTAGTTTGGAGAAGGCCCTTTTTTTCTCCATCATGACTAAACCCCAGTTCCTGTAAAAGCACTGCTGTGTGAGTTTGGTGTTAAAGAACTTGACTGGCCTGCATAGAGCCATAATTTACCCTATTAACCATGACCCTATTAACCATAACATCATAAAATCTCTATTGGTCAAATTTCCATAGATACACTTAAAAATCTTATAGAAAAAACTTGCAGAAAAATTCTGTGGATGTAGGTTTGCCAATACGTTTGTGTATATAGTGTACAGTGTGATGAGAATAAAGTATGCCAATAAACCTAGTAATAAATGTAATGCAATTTTAATAATCACTAAAAAAAAAGGATGTAAGCATGCTTCACCATGTCACTGTGGCATCCTTTATTATATATCCACATTTTTTAAATAATTGACCTATGAAACTTTTATTGTCAAACAGCACATGTGGTTTTAAATGGTTTAAAAGACTTTTATAAATAACTGTTGCAGAATTGATGCAGCAGTGACATTTCAATATTCATCAAAAAATATATATATTTATATACATATACAAACATACACATACACACACACAGTATATCTAAACAATCTTATTTAAATATTAGTTTGTTTGCATTAATGTGCAAGTGTGAACTCACCGAATAGACATTTGATTAAAAACACAGAAGCACTGTATGTGCAAAGACCTTAAAATGGAAATGGTCCATACGAAACAGATATGAAACTGATATTTACATTGCAGAAGTCAATGTTTCCTGTAGCATCTAGAGCCATAACCAGGTTACATTCCTCGAATGCTAACGTTTCAGCTCATTAAACACATTCACACTCCGTGGTGCATTTCTATATAACTATATTTATATGGAATATGCCTGTAATGTTAGTTGTCTGGTTGCTAATTTAAAACCAAACTGATGCTAGACTAACCTGCAGCCATCTGCATGTATCCAGCTAGTGTGCAGATCCTCCTCTCGCAGTTTCCGCTAGGTAGAAAGATGGTGATGATGGCCAGCAGGGAGCTGACAGCCAGCAGTGCGCAACCTCCAGAGCAAAGCACAGCACTCGTCTGGAAGCAAAAAAACAATACAAACTCTCAGCATGGTGCACCACAATATTTTGCATCATTACCTTGCAGTATGGGAACATTACATTGTTGTTAGTAATGTTCCAGGAGTATTATTAAGTTGGGAGCAGCTGAATGACTGTCTGGTCTGGGAAGTGCCTCCCACACCACATTACAGTGACGGGACAATAGAAATAGATAAAAACCTTCTTTAGAGTCGCGTTGGCTTCTATTTACCTTAAAAGCAGCATCTATAAGGCCTCCAACATAGTGGTTGATTCCTGCACTTACTTCACGCTGTGTGGTAAAATGGACCCCCCATTATTATTTTATAGTACCATCTGTCTGTATTTTTTCTGATGTGGGATTTAAATCTATAATCTTTATCGGCTGCTGTAGGTTTCTGTTCTGTTAATCTATGTTGGGAAAGTAGAACCTAGAGTAATAGCTAGAAAGACACCACATAGGTGAAAATTTCCTAAATTAGGCTGACAGTAAAATTGTTAATATAGCTGATGTACTAATTTGTCGACAATTTATATTTAGGTTAAACAAAATTAAATCTATACTCATAAGCACCAAAGCCTCAACTAATTTTCCCAGTTCCCATGTACTTACAAGGCTAAATTGGTATTGTGATCCCCTATTATGTCCTTTGAAAAACTAATTACTTATCACCATCCTACGTTTGATGGTTTGTTCAATATCATTATTAGGCACGAAACTCCGTCAGGGTCATCCTGCATACCTACAGATCTCAAACTTGGCTCCTTTATTCCAATCATGTCCTTGACTGCTTTCACTGCTTTTTGCATTCCAAATTTTGATGGTTTGTTCGATTATAGTCATCAAATGCAAGACCCTTACAGTGTCACATTGGATCTTGGCCCAATGATTACCCACCACGTCCTTGAAAAAATAGGTTCTTGCATTCCTAATTGGTCGTTTGCTCTCCCCTTTGAATGCAACACCTCTGATGGATTAAAGTCTTCTGAAGTACTTTAATTGCCACAAACCTCACTCAATAATAATGAATTCTTTTTAAATATTCAAACTCCCAAACAAATCACTTACTTAAGACAATTGGGTTTCAGCAATCACGTTGTTATTCAGCTCTCCTCCGTCGCATAGGGTATTCCACTAGTACTCTAATAGATGTTACATTTACATGTAGTTATTTAGCAGATGCATTTTATCCAAAGTGACGTGGAAGGATCCCAATTTGGTTGGGGTCAGAACACAGGGTTGATACAGGACCCTGGAGCAATGAGGGTTAAGGGTCTTGCTCAAGGACCCACATTGGTAGCTTTAGTGGAACTGGGATTTGAACCCCCAACCTTCTGATTGATAGTCCAACACCCTAACCACTAAGCTACCACTTCCTTCCCTTGTTAAATTAAAATATAAACCAAAAATCTTTTTTGTTCAACACTATTTTGGAAAAGAAATGCAAAGTATGAAAAAAAACATAGTTCTGCACATTAAACAAATACAGAAACATCATGTGGAACTGGATTTTTTATAAAAGTATATCATCCAAAACCAGAGCGTCTCCTCAGGGCTGGGGATCCAGGTTTGAATCCCAATCTGAGTGGAGTTTCCATGTTTGCCCCGTGTGCGTGTGGGTTTTCTCCAGGTTCTCCGGTTTCCACCCACATGCTGTAATCAAAGTTCTTAGCCGACGGCTCCACCTTTCCCCCCTCAGAGCTGCTGCGCTACAGCCACACGTGGATTTACGTTAAATTGCCCCTTGTTTTAAATTGCCCCTATGCGGTGTGTGTGTGTCTGTGTAAGTAATAAATCTAAACTATAACAACAAAGAAGCAATGCTAATAAATACTTTCGCAGTACACAACTGATTCATCTGAATTTGACAATCTAAATTATTGAAGCATTCTTTTTATTGGTAACAGTTTTGAGTACAATCTCTTGTTCTTCTAACTTTGCAGCAAGACTGGGGAAAAGAAAGCTTCTTTGTTCCCTTGCATGATTCTGTTATAATTCACAAGTCATTAAAAAGATGATTATGAAGATCAGGTGGAAAGAAAGGGACAGGAAAAAACGCAGACACGTAGAAAAATGTATGTAGCTGAAATTACAGCCGTAATGGTTTTTATTCTAGTCCAACAAATGATGACCAACAAATAGAGTGTTCAAGAATAATTACAAAAATATTGGAGATGTGTTTACTTATATTTCCTATTTTGTTGTACTGTAGATAGTATTTAATATACTCTTAAATAGCTCCAAGCAATATGCACACAATTTTCAATTGTTGCTTGCTTTTTGTCCAGGTCACCACAGTTTCTGAGAGCGTACAGCAGAGCAGACAACTAAAGCAGAATTAGACTGCAGCTAATGATGATAAAAACTAAATACATATTTTAATACCTTGCTCCTCTAGAAAAAGCTAAATTTATATGCTTTAATAAGTCATGATAATAAAAAGGCTTTTACCTTCATGATGTTAATTATTAAATCATGAATTATCTCAAATTAAAAAACAACCATATGTAATGTAGTACTCTAAAATAAGCATTGTAAGTCATATGTTTACAAAGACAGGAGGTCAATCATTAATTCAAATAATCATAAGTCAATTCATTTTTAACATGACCCTACATTAAGTAAAGAAATTGTTTTTACTGCACGAGAAATAACAGAACAGGTATAATTTGGGTTGTGTATTGTTTATTGTCAGTTCTGCAGTGAGAGTGCTGCAGTCAATGGGTTTCATTTACACACCTCAGTGACACTGATGGGATAGGAATAAGCACCAACTAAATAATACCTGCTTCTTGGTGCTACTATTGTGGTGGACTAACACATTATGTATATATAGTACACAAACAAAGGAATAACTGTCTTTAATTGTAGAATTGTAACTTTTGACTGGTTTATATATATCTCTCTATATATCTCAGGTGTTTTCAATAATCTAAAACACTTCAAGGTGTTAAATCTGTATATAACTTACTGTAAAGGTACATTTTACACCTGCATTTTATATTTATGAAAAGCACGAGTTTTAAAATAATCATTAATGATTTTTAAAAAGTCTAAAATAATTAGCAAAATCACAAATTCTTCTCTTTACCATGTTTTAAAAATTATAAACCCCTAAACAAAGGTCCTCTATTTTTTGAAAATATGCTTATAGGTTAATGCACAGGTGCAGTTACAGCCAAGACCAAATCTGAAATAACACTACTTACTGCTTAGACTTTATTACTAAGCATTCTCATTATCATTAGATATTAAAAAGTAAAAGAAATGGAGTCCTTTTCCACAAGCAAACCATCCAGCTGTGTGTGTGTGTGTGTGTGTGTGTGTGTGTGTGTGTGTGTGTCCACTAGCTGAGGCTAATTTAGTAGAAAATTAGCTACTGACATCACTAGCACTTTATGATGGGTTTCTAAAGAGAAGCTAATTATTTGTCTGCACATAGCATGCTAATAGCCCAAGAGAGTTGCTGCATGAAAACAGGATATAAAAAAGGTTATACGTACTGTGCTATATTTATATTTAATAACATTCATATTAGCTACACATGCTATGCTGGCAATAGCAAAAACATTAATTTAGGAGTGGTGGTTAAGGATGAGACGATTTATATTTTATGCAATTAATCATGACTATAAACGCTACAATCAATTCACTGTAAGAGCGTCTTCACATCGTAGTGACGACATTCAAAGAATAATTGTGCCCTTTCTCAATATAACGCTGCTGGTCCTATTTCTGCCTCGCCACCATAAACTCCGAAAGTATTCAACTAGTCAGTGCATTGTTGAGCTGACTGTATCCAAATGTTGGCAAACGAATGTTACTGCCATGTTGCAAAGTTCGAGAGCATCAGTTTTGTTGACATTTTCCCAGAAATATGAGACTGCTGAAAACAATGATGGGACACAGTTTTGTTTTTGTTAATATTAAGAAAAAGCCCATTGTTGGCTTTTGTAAGTGACACGCTGATTGGTTTATGCATATTATGCCCAAAACACACCCATAAATAATTAAGAGAATTAGTACATGACTTTAGCGCTTCTTGCGTAACGCAAGGTATACTTTTCTCGTCGTTACAATAGCACTGACACGCCATAATTAAAGATGAGTGGTGCTCTGTTGAAGGCTTGCTAAAGAGTTCTCTTTGCTTAACACCAACAGTGTAAAGACTTGGAAGGCGAATAAACTACAAAAGCCTAATTATGATAAAAAGATGTAAATGTGTGGCTGTGTGTCAGTTCTTAAAAAGAACAATACAATTTTAATCAACTCATAGCACTGATTAGTCAAAACCTATAGCAATGACTGTACATGAGTTGACAAACACCAAAGATTGTCTGATGAAATTTACTCTCTCTGGTCCTTTTATTAAAAGAAAATAATAATCACAATTGCCACAAAGCAGATTTACAGAGTTCTAAGCCTGAACCCCCAAAGAGCAAGCCGAAGCGACAGTGGCAAGAAAAAAAAACTGCTATATTTTGCTAAATTCACAAAGGCAGATATACCTGCCTGTTTCAAAAAGCAGGTTGATGTCTGAGAATTATAAAGTAAAATTGTATACAATTCTATCCCCAAAGGGGATAGTTTTTTTCAGGATGTTATTGAAAGCTATATTGCTTTGAAAATGGAGAAGAGAGAGCGAAATTCCACTGTAAATTAGTTGCAGTATGAATCCATTTCTCTCAGTCTTATAACCTCTGTTCAGTGTGAGGTCAAAATCGGGGCAGAACAATCAGCTCCAGTGAATGAAACGATAACTGCATGAAGTCTGATGCTGTGTAGTGAACTGTGTCTGTGCTTCAAATACTTGAGCTTTGAAGAACTTGTAGAACTTATTCTAGACTTTGACTGTCTTACTCATTTATTACACAAGGACCTTGACGCAAGCTGCAGGAATTCATGTATGCAAAACTTAAGCGCAACAGTTACAGAAATCCAGACTGCAGAACAAACATCAAGGTCAGTTGCACTCTTGTTACCATGGTGAAATGTTTCTCATTAACATGAGCTTGTGTTCGAAGACTGTGTGACTAAACAAGATGACAGCGATGACTGGAAGTTAGCCTTTTACGTTCCGGTGATAAAAGAAACCTTAGAAGCAAGTTACTATTGAAGACACTAAATACTCATACAACCTCTCTCTTTCTTAATCTCCCTTTTTCCAAGATAACCTATAGAACTGCACAATTTAATGTTTCAGTACCATCATCACTGGATTGGCGCCCTGTCCTGGGTATATCTGCCCAGCGCCCAAGACGTTCCCCGCGACCCTCATAAAGGAATAAGTTGAAAATAATGAATGAATGAGTACCATCATCACAATACGTATAACCAGAGTAGTCACATCATGGGATTATAATGTGTGTTCTATTTTTAGATGGACTATAGATAGCATTTAAACTGAATGGCACCCACTTGCGTTCTAACTTTCAGTTGAGCCACTTATTTCAATGTAAACCACATGCATTCAAAATATTATGATGAAAGATTAGACCTTTCTTCATTAAATAGGCTACTCGGCTGCTGGTCCAAGCCCTCATCCTATTCCGGCTCACCCATTGTAATGCTTTGCTTGCCGGTCTCCCAGCTTCCACAATCAGGCCTTTACAGGCGGATTCCAAACTCATGTCACTCCACTCTATCCATTACCGCTCTCCATTGGCTCCCTGTAGCTGGGCACATTCAGTACAAGGCACAGACTCTGGCCTACAGGTCAATGTATAGATTTGTCCTCCTTACCTACAATCTAGTTTTCCAAAATACACTCCAACTGCTAAATGGTGTTTCCCAACACTGTCTGTAACCATAAGTCACTCAGCAGTTTTAAGAAACATCTCAAAACACCTTTTCCACAGACACTTGCCATGAAAAAATAAATAACATTAAAAATAGAAGCTATGATCGGATAATGATCAGGTTTGATGATTCCACAGTATAGCTGGTTGTTCCTAAACTACTGACTTGTTTGGTTCTCTCATTGGTAAGTCACTTTGGATGAAAGTACCTAATAAATGACAAAATATAAAAGTAAATCTAAAAGAACACAAAACAATAATAAATTCATTCTTTCCTTTATTGTCTTGAGCATATTACTCTAAAAAGATCGCAGAAGGACTGACCATGCCCACTCAGGGGATAACATTTCAGGAGCTGGACAGGGCGCCAATCTATCGCTGGGCACGTTTACTCACAAAGCCACACACACAAACCCATACTATATGGGGCAATTTAGAACATTCAATTTACCCTGAATCCATGTTTTTGGACACAGGAAGACTATGGAAACTCCACCCAGATCGGGATTTAAAGCAGGAATCCCAAGTGCTGAGAGGCAAACACACTGACCACTAAGCCATCGTGCCACCCTTTTGCTAAAAAAAAAATTTATAACACAAAATATTACATTTTTTAGTAAAAAAAAAATAAAAACAGTGCTGTAAATGTAACTTTATTTTTGTTATGTGCAAGTTTGCCCACTTGGTCTAAAGTTCTGACTACTGGCACAATATGTATTTTTGTTATTAATGTAATCATGACTATATTAAAGCACCCTTAAGATTAATTAATAATGTTTTTAATCACAACTTATTGCAAAAATTATTAATCTTCCCATTTCTAGTCACCAGGTCTATTAAATGGCAGACACAAAAATAGAAATTCAACCATTTATTCACGACTGAGCATTTTCCTCTTACTAGTTTGCCCACCACTGAGGGAAAATCCTAAGATGCTGGTGAAAACCCACATAGACACTGGGAGAACACAAAAAACTCCACACAAAAAAGAAAAGTCCACAATGCTTGGTAATCAAACCCAGGACCATCCTGCTGTGAGGCAACTGGCAAACAACTGTGCTCCTCTATCTGATTTCTCTCCTCAGAATCAGATCAGACTAGCAATCACAGTGCCCACCTGCTTAGAGTTAAATTAACTCTCACACTAAAGATAAAACGGGTTAAAAACCATTTGCACTAAAAGAGATGTTTTAAATAATAAAATCACGCTTTAGCTCATTTAAATAAGTATTTAATTTACAGATCAATTGCACACAAAATAATGAGTATGGGATTCCCTTTGATATGTATTATTTATTAAATTTACCATAATTTTGCGCAACACTGTTGTATTATAAAAAAAATTAAAAACTTATAAGAAGGCAGAAGCGTTGTTCATTAGCACAAAAAAAAAAGGGAAACACTGTATCTAACTAAATAAGAAAAAGTACAGATGCAGATATACATGTCCCCAAGATTAAAGTTTCGTTAACTCTAAAAAAGATTTATAGTTAATGTTCACTTAAATACTAGATTCCAAATACATTTATATTTATTTAGCAGATGCTTTTATCCAAAGCAACTTACAAATATCCCAACTTGGTTGGGGTTAGAACACAGGGTTGGTCATACAGCATCCCTGGAGCAATAAGGGTTAAGGGTCTTGCTCAAGGACCCACACTGATAACTTCAGTGGACCTGGGACTTGAACCCACAACCTTTAGATTGATAGCTCAACACCCTACCCACTGAGCTACCACACACCACACTAATATTAGTTCTGATTTGTGCAAATGGTGAATAACCTTGATGATGAAAAGTTTAAAATAGATCATTTTAAAACCAGGAATCTGAAGCCAGATTTTTGTTTTAGGAAAGCTCAAGACAAAGAGGTCTTCCCTATAAAACAACTTAACAGAATACTCAGAACACTGTAAAGCTGCTTAACTGTTGTTAAAAGTGGTATATGAATAAATCAACATGAACTTAAATGAATTTACAAGTCAAGATTCACTAGAGCTCTTTATCATGGTTAGTATAGAAAATCAGCTAACTAATCAACATCGAAAAATTAGTTTCACTAATTCACATTTAATTTAAACTATTACTGGTTAGATACAATGGAAAAGGTATGAAAATAATGGTTAAAGTATGATCATTTAGGCAAAATGTGTTTTTCGTGTTATTATGCCTAGAATAAAAATGCAATCATATTTTATGAATAAATAATAAAAGAAAAAAACACGATCATATTAAAGATCCTTTTCAGAGTATTAAAAATAGCAATCAGAATAAGTGTCTGGGCCTAACTTTGTCAGTCTCTCCGTCTCTCAATCACAGCCAGGACATTACTGCCATAACAGACCTTCATAAACTAAAATAGTTTAGCAGAAATGGCTGAACTCCAGTAAAATTTTCAGTGCACATTAAATGTATTTGAATTTGTACCCCATCTTGGGTTTTCTCTGTTTGCTAAATGTTTTGTTAAAACTACCCACATTACTAAAATAGCCCTAATATCGGCAAATACATTATGGCCTAGACACCCCAAGATATCTAAAGGTGTCCTAAAGTATCTGGCAGCAATAAGTGATAAAGTGATCTATTTTGCCTACTGTGCTTACACACATGCCTAACGTGAACACACGGGCCTGGAGCGGTGGGCAGTCCTTTACACAGCGCCCAGGGAGTTAGGTGGGGCTAGGTGCCTTGCCCAAGAGCACTTCAGCCAAAAACTTGGTAGACCCAGGAACTGAACACGGGACCTTAAGATCGCAAAACTGGTTCCTTTACCACAGACCTAAAAAAAGGTCTGGTAAATTGTAAGTTGGGTCCCTTTGATTTGATTTTGCTACACATTCCATAGAAGCTCAATAAACTGAAATCTAAAAAAAATTGTTTTTACTTTCAGAACGATTAAACAAAGACCACCACAGTAATTGAATATTGTTGCCTTGAAGGAATGTACTGTGTCTGTAACAAGAGAATCACATTGTCTCTAACATGCCTTCCTTCCAGAGTAAATTCCCATGCAAACAATGCTCATATTTGATGTCATTTAAAAGGTGTGTGTGTCAGTGTGGTTATTGGTAACTGCTGAGGAGTTGATTGACTATAAATCACCTGCTGTCCAATACAGATCACCCTAATCAAAATGGTTTAACGACACCTGTTAATGGTTTCAATATTATGGCTGGATGACCAGTAAGTAGACACTGTATAACCTCTTGCCACAGATTACAATGTCATATCACTACTATGTTGCGGTCATGGCTCAGCTGAGAAAGGACTTGAAGCATAACCAGAATCCTATAGCAGATATGTTTCATTAAACTCTTTCTTTTTATGGAGAAGTGCCCAGTAACCATCAAACTACAATCAGTAACTGGTTCTTTATAATCGTAACATACCGAGCCTCAACTGTTTATAATATAACAGTCAATTATTATATGTACATCTGTAAAGCAGATGAAACAAATACAAATTAGAAACTTAAATTTGTTCAAAATGGCTGCATAAGTAATACAGTGTGTATATTAACTGTATATATGCACAC
>JAOUQT010308784.1:0-15231 GCA_025769995.1 Xyliphius kryptos | reverse complement strand
CATAACTGTAGCAAAATTACAGTTATGAAGTAGCCACCAAAATTATTTTTTGGTTTGGGGTCACCGCAACATGAGGACCTGTATTGTGGGGTCACGGCATTAGAAAGGTTGAGAACCACTGCCTTAAAGCCTCCTTATAGATCGTAATGCTAAAACTTTACAGTATTTATTAAAGATTCTGCTGATATGTTCCGAACACTACTTTTACCAGCTGACATTTTAGAAGTAGTGTAACACACACACACACACACACTGCATGGGATTTGCTGCATGGGATTTCATTCTTCACCCAGGCGCGTGAGTTCCTGAGTCCGGGGGGAAATACAGTCTGATCCCAAACATGTGATTGAGAGCAAAGAGGGCGTGCGCCCAGAGTTAAGAGTGGAGAGTTGATGAGTGAGGACGAACCCACAGTTTTTCTCCTCCTCGCTCTGCCCGGTGGTGGCCATGCGCTCCCTGCTGCTCGTGTTGCTCCTGGCGGTGGCCCCCCGCGTGCTGCGCGCTCAGTTCCCGCGGCTGTGCGCCACCGCCGTCGCGCTCACGGACAGGACCTGCTGCCCCACGTGGCCCGGGGACGGCTCGGTGTGCGGTGCGCGCTCGGGCAGGGGTTTCTGTCAGGACGTGGAGGTGCCGGAGCTCCCGGACGGGCCGCAGTTCCCACACAGCGGCGTGGACGACCGCGAGCGCTGGCCCCTAGCTTTCTACAACCGCACGTGCCGCTGCGCGGGCAACTTCATGGGCTACGACTGCGGCGACTGCAAGTTCGGTTACTACGGAGCCACGTGCGCGGAGCGGCGAGAGAGTCTGCGGCGGAACATCCTGCAGCTTCCGGCGGCCGAGCGGCAGCGCTTCGTCTCCTACCTGAACCTGGCCAAAAGCACCATCAGCCCCCACTACGTCATCGCGACGGGCACGCGGGCTCAGATGGACGGCGGGGGCGCCCTGATGTTCTCCAACGTCAGCGTGTACGACCTGTTCGTCTGGATGCATTACTACGTGTCGCGCGACGCGCTGCTCGGAGGTCCAGGGAACGTGTGGCAGGACGTGGACTTTGCGCACGAGGCCTCTGCCTTCCTGCCCTGGCACCGCGTCTTCCTGCTGCTCTGGGAAAATGAGATCCGGAAACTGACCGGTGACTTTAACTTCACCATTCCCTACTGGGACTGGCGCGACGCGCGAGACTGTCAGGTCTGCACTGACCAACTGATGGGCGCGCGCAGCCCACTCGACCCGAGTCTCATCAGTCCGGCTTCCGTGTTCTCCTCCTGGAAGGTAAACAGTTTCCATTTAGTCTTTAGTCTTTATTTCGGAATAACAGCTTCAAATTCATCTGATGCTGCTTTAAAAAGCACTTCTCACTTGTTTGATGTAGGTGGGTTAAGTACGAAGAAATTTAGCATCCAACATCATTCAATCATTCATTATCTTCCGCTTGTTCCTTTATGGGGGCGCGGGGGGGGGGTCCCCATGCCCATCCAGGGGGGAACATCTCAAGCGCAGGGCAGATAGACCCAGGACAGGGCGCCGATCCATCGCTGGGTACACACTCACTCACACAGTCACACTCACTCATACAAACTATATGGGGCAATTTAGAGCATTCAATTTACCTTCATGTTTTTGGAATGTGGGAGGAAACCGGGGAACCCTGAGGAAACTCACGCAGACACGGGGAGAACAGGCAAACTCCACCCAGATAGGGATTTAAAGCGGGAATCCCCAGCGCTGAGAGGCGAATGTGCTAACCATTAAGCCACCGTGCCGCCCATTTAGCAACCAGTTGCAGCAAAATAGAACAACAAAATGATAAAAAAAAAAGTACAAATAGTACAAAAAATAGAAAATATGTAAATTTCCTCTCTGTACTGCGGATTCCCAGTTCGAATCCCAATCTGGGTGGAGTTTCCATGTTGTCCTTGTGTCCGCCCGGGTTTCCTCCGGGTTCTCCAGTTTCCTCTCACAGCCAAAAAACATGGATTTGAGGTAAATTGAATGCGCTTAGTTGCCCCATATAGTTTGTATGAGTGAGTGTGTGCCCAGCGATAGGTTGGCGCCCTGTCCTGGGTGTATCTGCCCAGCAACCGAAACATTCTTCCCTGGATGGACATGGGAAGGCGCCACGCAACCCTCGTAGAGGATTAGGTGGAGGATCCTAATGAATTAATAGATGTGCAGTGCAGTGTTAACTAAGTATGAATAAAGAATGAAAAATGAATAATAATAAATCAATAATAAAAAAGAAAGCGGTGGGCAGCACGGTGGCTTAGTGATTAGCACATTCGCCTCTCAGCGCTGGGGATTCCCGGTTCGAATCCCGATCTGGGTGGAGTTTCCATATTCTCCCCGTGTCTGTGTGGGGTTCCTCCCACATTCTAAAAACATGAAGGTAAATTAAATGCTCTAAATTGCCCCGTATAGTGTGTGCATGTGTGTTTAGCTACGTGCGTGAGTGTGTGCCCAGCGATGCATTGTCACCCTCTCCTGGATGTATCTGCCCTGTGCCCGAGACGTTCTTCCTTGAATGGGCATAGGGAACCCCAGGGTTAGGTGCCCTGGGAATCGAACCGGGGTTCTTTAGGTTGCAGGACTGGTTTGGTTCTTTAACCACAAGCCTACAACTGCCAGACGGATAGATAGACTACTTTTGTGAACAAATTGTGATTGACTTGCGTTACTTTCGCAAACTATATAGATGGTTTTAGTCCAATCGTATTTCTGTTTAAAATATGTAAAATATCAAAGACTACATTTACAGTTAAAACCTATAGAAAGTGTAAATAACACTACATATAATAAGGATTTTTTTTTCGGAAAGGTTATGCTGTTTAGATATGTCTGTTTTTTGTATAAAAAGTTGCATTTTTCATTCTTTATTCATACTTAGTTAACACTGCACTGCACATCTATTAATTCATTTAGTATCCTCCACCTAATCCTCTACGAGGGTTGCGTGGCGCCTTCCCATGTCCATCCAGGGAAGAATGTTTCGGTTGCTGGGCAGATACACCCAGGACAGGGCGCCAACCTATCGCTGGGCCACCATGTTTTTACTTTCTATAAATAAAAACCCTGATACTTACAGTAAAAGAATAATAGATTTTACACAACAAAAATGTAAAAGGCATTCAAAAATAAAAGCATTAAAAATCTTATAATAAAAATTAATTAAAATTGCTAGTTTTCTTTACAGTTTTCTATTCCACTACATTATTCACCCACTACATTTCTTTTGAAGTCCAAAAGATGGCGCTACAGTATTTTGTAAGGACAGGACTTAGTTTATATTTTGTGCTTTTAGATGCTTTTGTAGCAGAGGAACCGTTTTGTGGTTCTAAGAAATCCTGGAGAAAATACTTTCTGTACTTTCTCTTTGACATGTTTGCAAAAACTGACCTTTATTATAGTTCATAGAACCCAAATTTTGGGCTATATTTTAAGTCCTAAAGCAGGGTCTGTAGTTCCTTAGAACATAGCAGCAATTAGTGTATGGTGATTGGTCCGAGCAAACTGTACTGTAGGTCACATGCAGCATTTAAATACATAAAATATACATCAAGATAAAATGAGCCCATTTATGTAATTCAGGGTACAAGCTACAAAGTTGTACATTCAGTTCTACACTGCTCAAAAAAATAAAGGGAATACTTGAACAACACAATGTACCTCAATGAAACAATGAAATCAACCTGTCCAGTTAGGAAACACTGATTGTGAATCAATTTCATTTGTTGTTGTGCAAATGGAACAGTACACCAGGAGACATGGAGTGGACCGGAGGAGAGAACATCCGCCTCATCAGGAGCATGCCCAGGCGTTGTAGGGAGATTATACAGGCACGTGGAGGCCACACACACTACTGAGCCTCCTTATCTTGAGAAATTTCCACTGAAGTAGGATCAGCCTGTCATTTGATTTTCCACTTTGTTTTTGGGTATGATTCCAAATCCAGACCTTCGTGGGATAATAATTTTGATTTACATTTTGGTTATTTTTATATTATTTTGTTATCAATGCATTCCACTATCTACTTAATAATGATTTTCAACTAGGATATTTTATTCATTAAGATCTAGAATGCGTTATTTTAGTGTTTCCTTTATTTTTTTGATCAGTGTATTCATTGGACCATGTGAAATTTACAGAAGTTCTTACAGGTTTTTTTATTAGAAGTTGTAAAAAAAAAGTTTAAGAGAAATAAATCGAGCAAATAACAAAAAATATTAGAATTTATTAAAATTTTATATTAAACATCTGTGTCAAATGTAAGTGATTATGATTATTGGAACAAAAACAATTTAAAGATGAAATCACAGGTGTTTTCAGTATAAAATGATATTCATTTGTGAGTGGGGGCCCTTTTTTATAGAGGGGCCCTATTTAAAGAGCAGGTATTTATTAAAGTATGTTCTTCACAGCACAGATATGTAAAAGTATATCAGAGTATAAACAAAGATTTCTGAGGATCCGTTGATCAAAACAGATTTATGTTTTACAAAATCATCTTAAAACGTGAATTTCACCAACCCACTGTCACTTTGCAAAATGTTTTGTGTTCAAATGTACACAGTGTCCTAAACATTTCCTTTAGAATTTGCTGGTATACTTTAAAACAGGGGTCACCAACATAATTAAGTAGAAGTAGCTCAATGTCAAAAAGGTTTGTGACCCCTGCTGTAGAATTTATTGCTTTACTAATAACGATGAGACATGCTGGGACAAAATGACGACTAGAAGCTTTCCGACCAGCTTCCTTTTGTCCTCACCCCTGCCACAAATGGCTAGCCATCGTGGCACAGTAGTGGCGAAACAGATCCATACTACCACCACTGTGTTTCACAAATGGGTTAAGGTTTTCATACTAGAATTCATTGTTTTCTTTCTCTAAAAATAGCCTCTATGATTTAAACCAACATGATCTATTTTGATCTACCTGACAGGCCGCAATGTTTGTAACCTTCTCCAGCTGGATAAGCACCAACAGCTCTTCTTTTTGTGCTATCATTCACAAACGTGTTATAAAATCAGACTTTAATAAACTCTAGTTATTTGAATAAAACAAAGTGCTAATTGTCATCACATAAATTTACATTATTAGTGACGTGTGACCATGTAAACAGAGCCCTGCAAGGACAGTTTTAAACTTGATCAGTTTACACAGATAATGTATTAATTGGTCATGTAGTACCTAATTCATTATTAAGCAAATTTTCTATTCAAAAGGAAACATTTACAGGGATACAGTGTAATAAAAAGTCCAAAGCTGCTAAATTTATTAAAAAAAGGCAACATGCCACCAGCAGCTGAGCACATAAGCTGTAGCACACATGCATGTGCTGTTGTTCTGACCAGTAATGCTTTATTTGGACCTCCAACCTTTCAGCCACACCACTCACAGATTATTCCCAGCACGTGTTTAAGATGCAATATGCAGATGCAAATATTATTTTAAATAAAAGGGAAAATGTGTATTTTTTTTTATTCAACATCTTTTGATCTTAGGACAAAACTTTTACAAAAACAAAAAAATATCAGAATTCCAGATTACACTAACCGTTTTGGCAAAGACCTGCAAATCATGGAGAACATGGGCATAGAATGGTGGCTTCACTTGAGCTGCTTGTGTTTTAATGTAATTGTTTAAAGATAAATTATGAGGTATTATTTGTGTAGTAACACTATCTGTTTAGTAAAAATTTACAGAATTGTAACTGTTGATATTACCTAACATTTCTGTAGACATAACTGTGGGGTCTGTTTTTGGCTTTACAGTATTGATATATAATAAGAGTGAACGTAATAGTCATATTATTCCTAACAGATCTGCAGTCCTGCAGTTTGTGATTGCCTTTAGCACACTGTTGTTTTTTTATAACTGCATAATATGCACATGAGGCTCTAAGAGCCACACACACATGCACACCAACACAAACACGTGCACATGCACGTTCTTATAAAGATTTACGGTGATTAAGTTTTAACATAGCTACAGTATATCAGCTGTGTTCAGAATAGTTAATAAATAATTCATAATAATTGGTCAATGCCAATTAAATATTACATTTTTCTCTTCCTTTAATAAAAAAAAAATCTTTATACTTCATTATGTCCCATTTTTAATTGAGTTTTTAAAATTATCTTATACATTTACACTTTAATTTTTTTGAAAGCTTAAACTGTATTTTTTTTTACATGAAAAGCAGTAGATTCAATCGCTTGATTGTTTTTTCCATTTTTTCTGTTCGTGACTTTATTCTCTCACTCTCTCACATACACACACATACATATTGCAGTTACTTACCAGTAACATTTCTTTTGCCAAATCAGGTGTTTTTGTGTCCATGTGTATTTGTTTGTGTAGGTCATCTGCACACAGCCAGATTTGTATAACGTGCTGGAGGTGCTGTGTGACGGTAGGCCAGAGGGCCCACTGCTTCGTAATCCTGGCAGCCATGACCCCAGTCGTGTTAACCGGCTGCCCAGCAGTGCAGATGTGGAATTTGCTCTGTCACTCTCACAATATGAGAGTGACACACTTGATCGCCGTGCCAACATGAGCTTTAGAAACGTACTGGAGGGTAAAAGAACATATAAATCACAATAAGTAAACCATAAATAAATAATTAAATCAATCATTCATTTTTTAAGATGTTTATACAAGCTGACATAACTAACAAATTGTGTGTGTGTGTGTGTGTGTGTGTGTGATTGTAGGTTTTGCAAGTCCAGAAACAGGCATGGCAGTGACGGGTCAAAGCACAATGCACAACGCATTACATATCTTCATGAACGGTTCAATGTCATTAGTGCCAGCTTCCGCTAACGATCCCATATTTGTACTTCATCATGCTTTTATAGATAGGTAACACACAGAGATGCATGCACACGCACAAACATCAACATTCCAATGCATTTATCTTTTTGCAATCTGATAAGGTAATCTATGATCTGCAGCATTGCAAATCTCAGCACAATAAAGTCACTATTGACCTATCCATACACTATTGACCTATCCATAAACTATCCATCCATTATCTTCCGAACCCCAGCGCTGAGAGGCAAACATGCTAACCACTAAGCCACCGTGCTGCCCTATCCCTAAACTAATTTAGTTTAAAAAAAACAATAAAATGATTAAGTAAAACATTCCACTTGTTTAAACAACTAGTTAAATGGAGTAATGGTCAATCATAAACAAATTTTAAAAAATTTTTAAAATAAATAAATATTTCCATAATCAAACAAATTACAATCATTTTAAGTAATAATGCAAATGGTTAAACTTAAATATACAATACTCAGAAACAATGTGACGGCCGGCGAGTCGGGACCCGAACGAGTGCTCACCCTAGCTGAGCCGAGAAGAGCCAGGTTAACAAAAAACGTGTTGTATTATATAAATGGAGAAACGACATGCGAACACAAAAACAACACAGCACAGGGACTTTCGGAAAACAGACTGAATATAAAAGAAAAGTCCCTGTCGTGACAAAAAGAGAACCAAGAAGAAAACAGATCAGTTAATTAACTAAATGGGAACAGAATACAAGTTAATTAACTGAAAGGAAAACAAACATAAGGAAGGAGCGCTGAGTGCTCCTTACAAACAATGAACAGACCAGCTGCTGATAAATCTTAACTTTAAGGTTTGAAACTTAATAAACTAATCAGTTTATTTCCACAAATTAAGTACATAGTCAGCCTTAATCAGATACGTCACCAATTTTAACAGTGATCTGCAACATGAGCAGAACAAAACTGATACATGACCAAACATCACTCGTTATAACAACAAATATAATTTAAACTCTCAATGACAGTCACTCAGCAGTGGCTTCACTTAGCAATCATTAAACTAAAAAACACAAAACCTACATATTCATTTATCCAGCAAGCCTTTAAAAGGGAAAATGGAGTGTTTAAAGTTACTATATTATTATTTTGAGATTCAGATTTGGTTTCATATTAGAGTAAATGATCATAATATGGATTTAAGATAAATTGAATGTCCTAGATTGTCCCATATAGCATGTGTTTGTGTGAGTTTGTGTGTGCCCAGTGATAGATTGGCACCCTATCCTGGGTGTATCTGCCCAGCGCTGGAAACGTTCTCCCATGGATGGGCATGGGGAACCCCCTGCGACCCTCGTAGAGGATTAAGAGGAAAATAATGAATGAATGATTATGATATACTTATAGCTAAAGAAGCTGTGTTAATGGCAAACTTTTGTGTTTGTGCAAGCATCTTTGAAAGATGGCTTCGTCTACATCGGCCTTCCCGCTCTGTGTACCCAGAATCCAATGCTCCGACTGGTCATAATGGAGGCTACAACATGGTCCCCTTCCTCCCTCTGTACAGCAATGCTGACTACTTCATATCTACTAAAGAGCTTGGATATGAATATTCATATCTGCTGGATCCCAGTAAGACACACACATGCACACACACACACTATCACAAATAATTGCTTTTATTCTCCTACACCTTCCACATCCTAAATTTGAAAAAGTGGCATCAAAAATGAATAGAAAACAAAATAGTAAATGGAACTTGTTTGCTATTTGTTAGCATTCTGGCTTTGACCGACTCTCTCTATCTCCTTAGCTCAGCGGTTCATGCAGGAGTTTATTAATCCATACTGGGAGCAGGTACAGCAGATTTGGCCGTGGCTTCTTGGTGCAGCAGTAATTGGAGCCCTTGTTGCCGGTGTCATCACTGGGATGGTTGGAAGAGTTGTAGTTATGACTCGTCATCAAAACACAAACAGGAAAATAGACTATGGAGAAAAACAGCCACTACTAAATAGTAGTGACGAGGAAGCAACAGCATCATACCAGACTACACTCTAAGAACACTCACTTACATTCCTGTAGGCACACACACACATACACACACCTACACTTACTGTAACTTGCCCAAAGATACCTTTACTGTATGCACTGCTGTGAATACATTCATTCATTCGTTATCTTTCTCTTAAACCTCTTTTGGGGTTGCAGTGAGGTTCCCCAAGGGAGAACATCTCAGACGCTGGGTAGGTACACCCAGGACAGGGTGCCAAGCCATCGCTGGGCGCTGTGAATACAATTAGTACATATTTTGTTAACATCTGATTTACAAATAAATGTGTAAATAAGTTATTACAAAAATCTAAAATACTTCTAAATCCACTTTACTCACCCACTTTTACAGCCAATCTTGGGAGAATTGTGTGCACCTATTCAGTCAAAAGAGCTTTTATAAGTTTAGGCATTCATGTTGTGAAAGGAAGCCTTGTGCCAGACCACTGATCACCTTTTGGTTGGGTTTATGGTTGAATAGATGAGATTGGGTTTTCACCATTCATTTTAAATCCAACTGTGACTGTTTACTGGTCATGTCATGGTCATGTCAAAGAAAGACTTGAACTTTTTGTCTTTAGTGCAATACGCATTAAAATATTAATAAAATGTTATCAATCACCAAACATTTGATCAATTAATGAAATAATGTCCACCTGTTTATTAAATGAGGAGGTAAGGATTGTCATAGTTTCAAGTTTTTACCTAAAATACAACTTTAAATATTTTAAAGTCTTTTAAAATGTGATATACTTCAGGCACTTATCTTTAGCTATCATTTATTGGGATTAAATAAGACTAAAGTTTCAGGAAATTTTCTTTATTATTAAAAATCATTCTCATCCACACTCCACGATTAAGTATTAGTTCTTTTTTTCTATGTAAATTTTACATCATTCAAAACAATTGTTCCAATTTGTTTTGCCAAACACAAATTTCTATTTGCTTTTTAGGTCATTTGTTTTGTTGTAAACTTTCTATTTTTAATGCATAGCCTTTTCTTCAACAAATAGCTGAGTGTAAGGATGGCTCACGTGACTGCCAGATGCTCTTTTTTTATTGTGTAGGAGTTTAAATGTTCATATTATATGTAAAAATATTATTTGTGTCCTCCACGTCCTTTAACGCAACAGCAAAATACTAGAAAATGGTTGCGTGTTTGCTATCTGTCTCCAAAATATGTATTTATAGAAAAGTAACCTTATATGAAGTTAAATTCTCCTGAGAGTTTAAAGCTTAGAAAATATCTTGACTCTGCAGTTCATTTTAAGCATGCAAACTTGTGAATTCATTAGCGGCTTCTCTAAAACAATGGACAGAAGATCTAAACAGAGGTTAAGCATTAACGTGTTTAAATTAAATTCATTGTCATGTGGATCATTAAGTAATTTATGAGTCCCTCAGAGGACAATCTTATAACACTTATTTTGCAATTTACAACCTTCGGTTCCAAGACTTAAAAAATAATTTGGAACATTAGTTTAAGAAATAAGAAAGGTTTATTACAAGCAAAGGGTAAAAATGACAATTACAATACAAAATATAATGACAAAACATACCCAAAACTGCTTCCAATGGAAATGACTGCCTCTTTCTGACCAAACAGAAAGTGTCTGCAGCAGGGTCCAGCAGCTCCATTGGTCAGAGCCAGGGGTCAGAGGTCAGTGTGAGAGTAAAAGTAAGAGACTTGTACTCTAAATCATACATTCTATATATTCTCCAAAAAACCCTTTGTTTCTTTGATATACTAAATAATACCGGTTAAAAGATAATCAGTCTCAGTTGGCCATCAATCTTAGGCTGAATGCCTTTCCTGAGATAAATTTGTAAAGAAACCATATTGGTTGTCATCAATACAGTGTGATCTTATGAAGATCCTATGAAATTTGTGAGACAATGATAGGTCAAACCTCCTGAGGCAACATTTTGTTAGAAGACATTATAAAATGCTAATAGAGTGTTTATATTTCAGAAACATACACTAGTTATAAATGCATTATGTGACACATTTTAGCCTAGTGTACATGTCTTATAATTACTTAACTTACAAAACATGGCAAATACATAACACATTCCATATTTCAGACATCCACAATTAATATTTGTTCGCCGTTGAAATTAACAGGATCTGCCAAAACAACCAGGATACGCCACTTTATGTTGGAGTCTTCTTTTGACCCAACATCAAGCATAGCCAAAATTTTGTCCCAAACTACTTGTATGCACTGCGAAAAATGAAATCTCAACAAGTCGGAAAATTTTAAAAAATCTTATTTTTAGACTTAGATTTCTAAATAAGATAAATAATCTTCCTTCCATCCATCTATTAGCTTCCGCTTATTCCTGTACTAGGGTCGCAGTGGGGTTCCTTAATTCTATTCAGGGGAGAAAGTCTTGGGCGCTGGGCAAATACACCCAGGACAGGGTTCCACTCTATCGCTGGGAACACACTCACACAACCACACACAATACAGGGCAATTTAAAGCATTCAATTTACCTGAAATCCATGTTTTTGGGCTGTGGGAGGAAACAAGACAAAAACCCATGCTGACACGGGGAGAACATGGAAACTCCACCCAGATCGAGATTTAAACCGGGAATCCCCAGCGCTGAGGAGCCACTGTGCACCCGATAAATAATCTTAAAGAGATAAATAAACATTAAGAAGTGTATTAAGCCCTTCATTATTACTTGAATTGAAACCCGTGTGGCAGCATGGTGAGCTAATGCTGTTGACTTACATCAATAAATTCATTGGTACAAAATAATTTAGGATATAAGGCTGTAACAAGGCAGAAAATTGAGACCAGAGAACAGGATTTACCATCACTAAAAATGGACTATAATAACAGACTGAATTAAATGTAAAAAAAAAAAAAAACTTTTGAACTCAGCAACATGAGTTACTGTCTCTTCCACCATGGCTCTGTTCATTACGCTCCTGTCATGAATGCTTAAAACTTTATATAGCAATAGTTTTGGTTACATAACTAATTTGTACTATCCACTGAATTAACAACTAAGTACAAATTAAACATTTTCATAAGCATTTGACTGATGTGTTTTTTTAAAAGGCTGTTCCATTTGATCATTAGTTTTAAAACAGTGCTCTGTCGATTATAAACTAATTTACAAATGCGCTCAAATTAACCAATAACCATTCTTTTATTTTCTAGGCTTCTTAACCATAATAATGGTTATGGAAATTATAAAGCCTAGCCAATAATTATATCTATACAATATGGAAAATAAAAACTAGTTCATAATTAATTATATTACTTCCTTAATATAAAAAAATAGTATAAAAACATTGTTTGGCTTTCACTTCAAAAAATAAAAGTGTTTTGATTTTTTTTCCAACATCTTTTCATTTATAAAATTACTTAAGTTTCAATTGAATGACTCTTTATTGAATTCAAAGATGGTTCCTGAGGTGGATAATGTGTTACAAAGTTTATGTAGCTCCCTTGAGATGCTCTTTGGACCACAGCAGAACACACCCACTTTCTTACTGTAGTAAAGAGACAGACACACAAAACAAAAACACTTTTAATGTTTAACTTTAATGCTCTGATAACAAAATTAATTATATTGACAAACAGGAAGAACTAAATGGTAACCTTATATATATAAATATCTGATGATGCATGTCACTCCTGTGACACATCCAGAACCAATGTTGCCACAAACCCAAAGACTTACAGAAAACTCGTGTATGCCTTGCAAAATTGCCTTGCAAACACACTCACTCACACATACACACACATACACACACATACAGGGCAATTTAGAGCATTCAATTTACTTTCATGTTTTTGGAATGTGGGAGGAAACCCACGCAGACACAGGGAGAACATGCAAACTCCACTCAGATTGGGATTCGAACTGGGAATCCCCAGCGCTGAGAGGCGAATGTGCTAACCACTAAGCCACTAAGCACCCAACATGCTACTTCTGAACAAGTTCACTGACTGGAGTAGATGTGGAAGAATGTGCTGAAAACTTAAAGAGTAACTGATCAAAAACAGCAACAAGTTACTTAAGCAATAAGGCACGGGACGGTGTGCATTATTATAATTAATTTCCCCTACACCACTGTAGTTAAGCAATGGATAGATGGCTTAGTGCTCATCAGTGAATGGTTCACTATCTGTATTTCCATTAATGTTACATGATTCTAAATAATATTCAATCACGTTCAAACGTTTTACACATTGATATAAATGTGAAGCGATCAGAAGTGTGCATTATTGTCAATATTGTCACAGCTAGAGAAACAGATCAGTCAGATTTAAGGACCGGTTTACTCGTTTTACGATAAAGCAATGAGGCACAAGAGGGTGTGCATTATTGTAAATAAATCACGAGAAAGAGTGTTTCTGGGCACGACTTGAAGCGTGAAGTTTTTATAAAATGCAATGTGTGTTCTACAAACACTATAATAAAAAAAACATATTTTGAGTCATTAATGTGTTTATTAAACACAAAATCATAATAAGCCGGTCTTCCGCAACATAATCTAGTCACTTTTTAAAGTAAACGCTGATTGCTGATTAATCGCCAATCAGATATAAGGACTGGAACTACCTGTTTTATAATATATCCGTCAACTAACACCTAAAAATGCCTTAATAACTACCAACCAACACCTTATCTACTAACTAGAACATTTTAATATTAATGCCAGGTCTTCAGTCATTCATACAGGCACCTGCTCACGTGATATTATAATCTAGTTTATTTTATTCTTGGAATAGGTAATCTGCACTACTTACTTGCGATTCAGTTGTCCTATTTCCTGAAGCATAGACCTCCACCTGGGTCGACCAATGTGAAGCCTGGAATTAAGAGGGAGGTGTTCTTCTCCATCCAAGCTCTATTAAAAAAAAAAAAAGGTAAAACGATCAAAGTCTAAATAAGGTGTGGATTGAGTTAATTATTTTAAAACTTAGATTGATCATGTTTTATGCCTTGTAAAAGACTGTAATGGGTGGTGGTAAGCCTCACTGTATATTTAGCTTTTATCTTTTTTGTTCTATTCAGCAAGACTGTTGTCTTAACCTTGTAAAGAAGGGAGTACTTCCTTGATATTCATTCATTCATTCATTCATTCATTATCTTCCACTTATTCCTTTATGAGAGTCGCGGGGGGGTTCCCCATGCCCATCCAGGGGAGAACGTCTCAGCCGCTGGGCAGATACACCCAGGACCGGGCGCCAATCCATCGCTGGGTACACACATCCACACACATACACACACTATACAGGGCAATTTAGAGCATTCAATTTACCTTCATGTTTTTGGAATGTGGGAGGAAACCGGAGAACCCGGAGAAAACCCACGCAGACACGGGGAGAACATGCAAACTCCACCCAAATAGGGATTCGAACCGGAGAGCCCCAGCCCTAATAGGCGAATGTGCTAATCACACAGCCTGGTCAGGTTGTGTTAAACAAAACTGCACTATCACAGAGCTCTTTCTCTTAAATGTGCTGCTTCGGTCTGTCAGACCAGTCAATAAACCTCTTTCTGAAACAAATATATATCTATTTGGAACCTTCAATCACAAACAAATAAGGAACAAAACAAACAAGTGTAAATAACACAAAGATAACAAAGTGTGTTTGTGTCCTACCTGTGGTTCACGTGTATTTGTTAGAAAGAGATAAATATTCAGGAAATCCGGACGATTCTCCTCCCACAGCTGAAGGAGGGACAAAGTGTGAGTTTTAGTTAAACCATTAAAAAGAGCTATAGTGCATAACAACAAAAGTATGTATTACCTTCTGATGTAAACTACATAACAGCTCAGCAAACCAATAAAAACAATGCAGCTCACGACACAACCAAATAAAATACAATCTCTGCAGCTTATATTTGCGCCAGTTATCACTGTGGAAGACGCGCACGCACACACACACACATACAGATAGAGAAAGTAAAAAATATATATGTACATTAAATACACAAAATTACACTACATATAACAGCAAACACAGTAACAAACACAAGTTGTACACACACGCACACTTAGAATAATGAATAAATAAGATACTTACAGTAATGTGTGGAGGACACATGCAAAGGGTGTAACACCTATTCCTCCTGCCACACACAGGCTTACTTCATAATGAAACACTTCCTCCGATGGACTGCCAAAAGGACCATCCACATACAGTCTATAGGTGAAGCAACAATGCCAAATTAATTAGAAAGCACTGATATATATATTGATATATATATTACACCGCTCAAAAAAATTAAGGGAACTTAAAAAAAACAATGTCACTTCAAGTCAACCACACTTCTGTGAAATCAACCTGTCCAGTTAAGAAGCTGATTGTGAATCAATTTCACTTGCAAATGGAACAGACAACAGGTAGAAATGAGAG
>JAOUQT010308768.1:0-15232 GCA_025769995.1 Xyliphius kryptos | reverse complement strand
CCCCACCATTACACACACACACACACACACACACACACACACCACTCCACTATCACACACACACCCACACACACCACTCCACCATTATTACACACACCACTCCACAAACACACATCACCACCACTCCTACCACACACACACACACAGAGAGAGAGAGAGAGAGAGAGAGAGAGAGAGAGTGACAGAGAGAGAGAGAGCGGTTGTACCCAGTTTCCGAAGCCGTACTGCTCGATGGCATCGAGGAGCGACTGCTCTTCCCTGCTCGTCCACCCTCCCTCCGCCTCGGGACCCCACAGGGTGAAGCGGCCTCCGTCCACTTGCTGGAAGCCGTGCCAGCGGCGGTGCGTCCCGATCTCGGCGCCCGCGCAGAAGCAGTCGGGGCAGAGCTCGATGTCCACGCAGTCGGTGCAGCGCAGCCGCAGGTTCGTCACTTCCGCGAGGCAGTTCACGCAGTACTTCTTCCCCAGCTCCGCCATATTGGCTCGCGCTCGCTCTCGGTCTGAGCGCCCGTTTGTGTCTGCGGGTTTCGCGCGCATGCGCACCCGAGCGGGCCGACCACGCCCCCTGCTTCTGCTTAGCGAACGGGCCTCCTGCCGTACTGCGCTCTGATTGGCCGAACGAGTTCGTATCCAAGACGACCGAATGCACGCATATACACACAGTCACACAAATACACACAAACAATAAAGACCTCTGAAATACAAATAAGCTTCATTTTCATCTGCGTTTATAAATCCTCTGGTGTCCGCCGTTTAATGGAACGCTGAGATTGGCCGTTACCATGGAAATAAAACTGAAGGAACGTCATTTGGAACATCAGAGGAGCTCGTGCTGAGTTACAGAACGCTCCTGCTGCAGTTCTGCAAGGTTCCACATGAGTTCAGGTAAGACCTACTGAAACACCAGACTTGAGATCTTTAAATATGTTGGCAGTGTTGCACAAGGTCAGGGTGCCACTTTTCAGAAATTATAAAGGACGCCCCCCAAAGCTCCTCTGGGTCATGCCCACCATGGACCCGTCTCCTGTGGTCCGCAGCGGTGATTTATTTTGTGTGCGTGTTTTTAAAGATCAAGAAAGAAATTCATTCCAATTAAAGCTTACAGATATTCATCACAACGAACACAATTTATAAAGTATAAAGGAAATCTGTGCAACAATGAACTTAAATTAAGAACTATATGTAAATGAAATTGCAAAACTAGCTGTGGTCCCCCCAGAGGGCAGGAGTGGAATGACACATCGTCATTTATCAAGCTCCGGTTATTCAGACTGAATTATACATAGATCATGTTTTGGGTGGAAGACCATCAGCTGTTCTTCAGTAAAAGTTGTAATTCATTGTAAAAGCTCAGCTCACTATAGTGTACAGTGGCTTACCCAACACTTTATTTAAAAATATATATAATAGAACATACATATTTACTAAAGGTTCATTTAATTGACTTTTATAAAAGTAAATTTTAAAATAACTCACTCACATGATTTTAATGTTTATCATTTATCCGTTTTTCAGAAGAAAAGCTGTGATGATGATGATTCCGTAAAATCCTGAAATATTAAGAAAGACAATTATAAATATTAATTTCATATGAATCATTGTTAATTTGTTTGTTAATAAAGCAATCGTTTGTCAGCATTCATAATCAGGTGCGGCTCTTCTGGCAGGACCACATTTTCGTCTAATCTACAGCTGGCGACGTTCTGCTGAGAACCTTAGGATCTAAACTCCGAAATGTCTGAACCAGAAGCTGAAAGTTCTTTAGACCTGGAGGAAAGTGCAGCAACAGAGGAGGGAGAAGGTACCACCCAGAACGCTGAAGAACCGCCTGCGGAAGAACCGCCTGCGGAAGAACCGCCTGCAGAAGAACCGCCTGCAGAAGAACCGCCTGCTGAAGAACCGCCTGCTGAAGAACCGCCTGCTGAAGAACCGCCTGCTGAAGAAGCTGCTGAGGAGCAACATTCTGAAGAACCTGATACTGCTGAAGAACAGCATTTTGAGAAGCAGCTGAGTGAAGAAGCACCTGCAGAGGAAACATCTGCCAAAACACATTCCGAAGAACAACCTGACGATGAAACATCTGCTGAAGAACAGCAAAGTGAGGAACAGGCAGTTGTAGAATCACCTGTTGAGGAAACACAGACTGGAGAACAAAATCTTGAGGAAGAGCCATCTACTGAAGAGCATCATTTTGAGGAACAGGAAGGTGAGAAAAGTCTTCTTGATGCTGCTGTAGTTGGTGATATGATCATTTCTGTAGAGCATGGTTATACTGGAGCTCAGGGAAGTCTGGTTGCTGAAGGTTTGTGCTCTGATAGTCCTGTTTCTAATGACACTGCCATTAAGATATTTTTCATGCAACCATTTCAGCTGTTCCTCAAGAAAGCCTGAGCCCTGATGAGCAGCAGATTCTCAATGAGCTCCAATCAGAACAGGAGAAGCTAATCCAGATAAATTCCCAACTCCAGGAGCCACTGGCCATCTACTTTCAAAATATGAGCGATGACCTGCAGTCGGAGGTGGACCTCACCAGCGCTGACCTGGAGGAGCGCTACCAGAACATCACAACGCAGCTGAAAAAGAACCAGTGTGAGCAGATGTTCTGGAAGCAGCGGGTCAGCGATCTGCAGCAGCAGAAACAGGAAAGGCAGGAGCAGGCAGAGCGTGAGTGGATGGCGCTGACATCAAGTAAGCTCAAGGCGGTAACAGCGGCGGTGGCACGGACTAAAGGAAGGGCCACGGCCCGAGCGGAGAGCGAGCGGCTGCAGGAAGCAGAGCAGAAGTGTCGGGAGAAGCTGATGTCGGTGAGGCTGGAGAACATCAAAATGAGCACGAGGATCAATGCGACGCTGCAGGCGCCGAGCAACCGCTCTGAACAGCGGCACGAACAGCTGAGGATGGAGATTCAGGTGAACGCAGAGACGTACGAAGAGCTCAAGGAGGAACTGCAGAAGAAGAAGCAGAATTTCAGCAGCCCGGTGCAGGTTTGTTCTGTCGTACACAACCACCATTGTGATGTCATAACTGCAATCTTCATGTTGTGGACCCACAAGTTTCAGAAAGTGAATCATCTAGACCTTATATTAAACGTTTTCAGAGCCTCTTCTCACACTTTTTGGATTTTCTCATCTCTTTCTGTCATAGTGAGATTGAGTATGTTCTTCTAACCATTTAAACCTGTGTGTATGTGTGTGTGTGTAATCCCAGTTCCTGACCCACATGAAGGAGAAGCTGCACTTCCTCCAGCAGGAGATCCAGGAGAAGCGAACTCGTCTGGCGGAAGTGGACGTGACGCTCACGCAGGAGGAGGGCGCTCTGGCCAGACTGAAGCACGCTCGGGACGTCCTGCGTGCAGAGAACCTGCGTCTGCAGCAGAAGTCTGGCATGCTGGGAAACAACACACTGCTGCGGGACATGGAGCACACTGAAGATGAGCGGCAGGCCCTGGAGCCACGAGTGGAGGCGCTGGAGAGACGATACGCTGCGCCAGCAGTGAAGTGCGAGGGAGAGCAGAGGAACAGGAAACAGAGCGGCAGCACGATGCAGCAGTGACGCACCTCACATCCACCTGAATCCATCCATGTTCCATGTGTTCTGTGGACATGGAACCATAACCACACCCATCATCAGGTCCCTTACTGTATGTAAAAGGTTCCACTTCAGAACAGATCTGCTATCCATTTCTTTATTACAGGACATTTCCACCTCCAGAGTCCGTAAATAAAAAAAAATATTTATTCTGATTTTATTGGTTTGCTTTTTTATTTTCTTTGTGCTCTGCTGGAAAAGGGCCTTCCCTAAACCTTGAATGTTGTTAATGATTCAAAGGTGTGTCCCAATACTTCTGTTCAGAAAGTCTTTATAAGGCAGTGGTCACTAACAGGCGGACCGCGGTTCTTCACTGCGGAGATTTAATCTTCAGGCTTTACTTAAAGCGGCTGTATGTTTGCTGTCTGTACGGTACGGACGTCACAGTGCGGTATTCTTACAGACCAATCACGTGCGCCGTGAGATCACCAAAAACAATCACTGTTTAAAACAATCAGGTTTTTTTGGATGCAACTCCTGTTTTTTCTTTAAAGATTTTTATTTTTTTTATAAATAATTCAGTTTGCCAATTAAAATTAAAATTGATATAAAATGCTGATAGAACTGCGAGGTTACTTAATATCAGAACACAAGAACATGCTCTGGATCTCGGGCTGAAGAAATTTCCTCTAAGTGGACTAAAACGGTGCTTAGTGATTAGCATGTTCTCTCAGCGCTGGGGATTTCCAGTTTGAATCCCGATCTGAATGGAGTTTCCATGTTCTCCCCGTGTCCACATGGGTTTCCTCCGAGTTCTCCCACAGTCCAAATACATGGATTCAAGGTGAATCAGCTGCTCTGAATCGTCCCCATAGTCTGTGTGCCCCGCGCCCGGTGGAGGGGGGAGGGTTGTGTCAGGACAGGCATCCCGCGTAAAACACTTAGCCCTGTCTGATATGTGAGTTCATTGCTGTGGCGCCCCCTGGATTATAAGGGGTAAAACGCTGAAAGTAGAAGAAGTTAGGGTGTTGGAAGTAAATGCGCTTCTTCATTTGTACAAAAGGTGGCAGCATTGACTGAGTTCAGTCTTTAACCAAACACAAGCTTCGTTTGGGGTTTGTGTGTGTGTGTGTGTGTGTGTGTGTGTGTATTCGGAAATGGTTCCTTGTTTCAGTCATTAAACATGATTAGTGCTCTCTGCAGTAATATAGACTGATTATCTTAGTTCCTGGAACCTTTCCATCAGCTCCAATCAGACGGTTGCTTCTTCGCTCAGTAGTAACATTCTGAAACCAGCCTATTTGGTACCAACAGTCATGCCAGAGTCCCAAAGAACCCATACATTCCTCATTCTGATTTCCTCTCGTTTTTATTTTATTTCAACAAACTAAACTTGAGAGTTAATTAAAGACACACAGGTCCATTTAAACGACTCTGTGTGTTACCTGATGATGCAATGGTGGGATGATGACATCACAGAGAGCCTCTGCTTAATCAAGCAGGACGGTGTTGTTCCACAATTTAAATAACACACTAATGTACAATCAGCACTGCTCTCAGTAGCCACGCCCCCAAATTCACAAATAACAATTGTGCAATTTCCATTTGATCATCATATGTGCAATATTTACTGGTATATGTTATATGTGTTATATGTTGTGTTATATTGAGTTTTTCTTTTGTCTCTTGATTCTCAACGGTCACGTACAAAACTGTAAACCTTTTCATTTGCTGTCCCTCTGCTGCTGAACATGCAAATGTCCCCACGTGGGACGAATAAAGGCTTATCTTATCTCATCTTATATATATAAAAAAATAAAGTTATATATGTACTGGTGGAATAGCCGTGCTGCACTACGGTGGAGAACCTGCTAACGGCAGGAAAGTGTACAGGCAGTTGTGTTTGAGTGAGTGATGGTGTTTGGAGGTTATATATTTAAATGAAGGTATTATTAGAGAGTGAGGGTTTGGTGAGATTAAACATCTGAAATGTATATGTGGAATGTATATAGTGTGAGTTGGGACGACGGCGTCCACGCGCTCGTTTCTTACAGGAATTTATCGGCAGGTTTTTCAAGGACACTTTCATCAAGCCATACATTGTGTGTAAGTGTGTGGTGTGTGTGTGTGTGTGTGTCATTGCGGCTCGTTTGATTATAAAACTTGTTTTATTTTGAATAAATGACAGTATTGAGTAACAGAACGCTCTTTAAACTCAGCGGTTGTAAAACATCATATCAGAACTGAAGATGAGTCACGTTCTCGCTGCAGAACCCTCAGGTCTGCGGGCTGGGAACACATTCAGAACAAAAGCAGGTACAGAGAGATACACAGGCTCAGTCAGGACATGAAACGTGCTTCAGGTGGAGCTCTCGAACAGACGCTGGTCGATCATGTCCACCGCACGGTTCACCCACTTGAAGCCGGGGTCAACACACACACGATCGCCCTTCGCTGTGGAGAAGCTGCGCATATGAACAGACAGGATAAGTTATAGATATATACTGTATATAACATTAATGGTGAATAATGACTCTCTGGTGGAGGTGGGCGTGGGTGTGGAGGGGGGGTGTAGATGGAGCTTACATGATGCCACCTTTGGGACAGTCATCACGCGTGACCTCATACGACCTTATGACTCTCACCGGTATCGGCCTCTTGAAGAAGTTGAAGCAGCACTTCTCTGGTTCCTTGGCGTCTGTGTGTGAACAGAGTGTGGAATAAGGATGAGCATTGTCCTCAACAAATTTAAAAATGGCCTCAGATCTACAGCCTATCCCTGCACTCACAGTTGGAGAGATTGGTAACACATTCACTATTCGCTATGCCTCAATCAACCTTTCATCAATTTCTGGACTTTATAAGTTGATCACGGAGAGAACTTGCAAACTCCGCAGTTAAAACCAGGAACTGCAATGTGTGTAATCAATCAGTTCCAGAATGAAGAAACTGCATACTAACACAGTTTAAAAGAACCAATCAGAGCAGTGATGCCTCTTTAAGGAACCATTTTGTGGCAGGGAAGAACTCTACCTATAGAACCATATGGCGGCAAACAGAACACATTTATATGAGTTTATCACAATGAATTGGTTCCACTTAGAACTAAAATCCAAAAGGATTTTTTTTCAGTCGTTTAATCCAAAGTGACTGCTCGACAGTTCCATGTGGAAGTGGTTTTGATTTTCGAACCACAATGTTGTCCAAATGGAGAACATATTCTAAAGTGACTATGAGGATGACACAAATGTATCTGGAACTGTTCACAAAGAGGAACTATATTTTATATCCTAAGCTCTATATTTACTATACGTTCAGTAACATTGAGGGATTATTAGTTCAGGTACCATTAATCTGTAATGAAGTAAACATCTGCACGGTTCCACGAAAACACTTCGGGATGGTTCTTTAAAACAGCTTGAGCTTTAAAGACCGAAACTCAAGTTAGAGTTCCTTCTAAAGTTTAATGGTTATAAAAAAACATTTTATTTTGAAAAACTTCTCTAATGGTTCTCAGTTGATTTAGTTTATCTTAAAGAACACTATAAGAGTTCCTCACTGCCAAAACAGGATTTCTTTTTTTGATTTCACGTTTTCAAATGGTTCTTTTAAACTTTTTTAGGATCAACAATACCTGGAACTAATGAATATTAATTCCTACCAAGGAACTCTTTTTAGTTCCATGTGAATAAAACCAAGGGAACTAAATACCTTTTACGTTGTAAAGAACCTTACACACGGTTAAACAAAACCAGTCTGAATAATTATTATTTATTAAGGTTGTACTGATTGTTAATTGAAGGTTAAGCAGTTATTTTTATTAATATGGTTTTGCTAACATTGTATCAAAGTTCCAGCAGCGTTTCTCTTTGAAGTCTGGATGTTTGTTTTTTTAAGGATTCTTTGATGAAATAGTTTCAGGCTTTTCTGCGCTGATCCCAGTGATCAGGTTTATAGTTATTCAGATTAATTACAGACGTATAGTTAAGTAATCTGTAATCGGATTCTTTTCTGTTCTTTATATAAATCAGCGCTTTGATGATCAGCGTGGAACCTTCTCTCTGTGTTCTCTAAGTGTTTTCTGTGGTGATGAGTAAGAACCTGAAGACCTCTGTAACACTTCACTAAAGGTTTCATATCTGCTGCTGATGAACGCTTGAAGAAGACACACTTTATCGAAGAACCTAACAAACTGCCAACGTTATTTAATAAAGAAACCCATGACTGAGATTTGAGGTCTGATTGTCCTCGTGAGGTTCTGAGGCGCGTGACTGAGTTCAGAAGCAGAAAACCACTGGAAGAGTTGGATTTGTATAAAAAGTTCTTACTGAGGGCCGCGGTGTAGGACTGAAGGCAGCCGAGAACCAGCAGGACCAGCAGGACCGAGGAAACCCGCGAGAACATGACTGCTGCTCAGAATGAGGATGAAGATGAGGATGAGGATGAGTAGGACGCTGATCTGTATCAGGTGAATCACCGCCGACCTCAGTTTTATAATCTCGAGAAGACTGGGGGGTGGGTGGGGGACAGGGGTGCGGTTTGGGTAGGGGGCAGATTGCCTTCAAAGAAAAGTTCCAGAACCAAAAAGCACCGGTTCCACAGGAAACGTGTCTGTGGTTTTACAGCAAGACAGTTCTGAGACTCAGTATTTAACATGTTTCACCTAAATTACCTCCCAGGGACCTGCGACGGACGGAGCAGCATCTATAACATTAAAACTATACCAACGGGACTGCATCAATCCCCGTTATTACTCATAATTCTTATTGTTACCCATAATTCTTATTTTTACCCATAATCCTCATTATTACTCATAATCCCCGTTATTACTCATAGTCTCCATTATTACTCATAATCCCCGTTATTACTCATAGTCCCCATTATTACTCATAATCCCTGTTATTACTCATAATCCTCTTTTTTACTCATAGTCCCCATTATTACTCATAATTCTTATTATTACTCATAATCCCCATTATTACTAATAATCCCCGTTATTACTTATAAGCCCCATTATTACTCATAATCTCCATTTTTATTCATAATTCTTAATGTTACTCATAATTCTCATGATTTGGCATGTTGCATATTGTTTTTTTGTTCCGTTCAGTGGTGGGTGTGATCATTTATTGGCTGAATCAGTCTGAAGGTTGTGGGGTCAAATCCAGGGTCCACTGATGTGGGCCCTGAAGCAGGACCCTTAACCCTCACTGTTCCAGAGGTTCTGTATCTGCCTGTCCTGAGTTTGGATCTTTACAGTGGGACATTTGTAAAATACTTTGGATTAAAGCATCTGCTCAACCTGATAGAATCAATCAACAGCACTGATTTCCACCTCATTATTTACATTAAAACCTCATTATATATAATAAAACGTCATCATTATTTTAATATTCCTCATTATTTCTCAGTTGTCCTCATATACCCCAAAATATATATGATAATTTTTCATACTTTTTTAATATTCTCTGTCATAACTAATTCCTCATTGTACCTCATTCTTCATTATAACCTTTTATTACATACAGTATCATACTTTTAACATTTTAAACTATACCTCATTATTTTGTATTATATTTTTATTAATTCTTTTAACTGTTTCAATCATGTATTACAATTTCTTTTCACACTTTTTTATTAGCCCTCATTATTTATTGTTCATTGTTTCTGTCATTCTGTCAATTTTTATTACTTTATCATTTATTTTGACTTTTTACTTTTTCATCATCTCTTATTTTTATTTGACCTGATTATTTTGGATGTAACATCTGTAATGTATCTTTCATTCTCTGTTTCTTTTCTTTTTTATTATTTGGAATTTTCATGCCTGGTGCCTCACGACATCATGGTTCTGATGATTGATTATATTTTTTTTACAGTTAGCTGAGGAGGTTCTGTATTCAAGGATTCAAGGAGGATTTATTGTCATTTTCATAACATGTAGCATGTTACAAAAACGAAATTTTGGCCTATGGACCCAGAGTAACCTATAAACTTTTAAAGCTCTCAAATATAGACTATATATATATATAGACTGTATGCTGAGCCTGAGGCCGCTCTGCTCTTCCGTTGCTCCTGCAGGTCATTAAGGTCCGGGCGGATGTGGACGATCTGCACAGAGCTCTGATTCACAACGCTCATGAGATGAATCGGAATGTTGACTGCACCCCAGACCTCTCACTCAACACCCATTACAGAGATAAAGATCTGATGCCCACAGACGCGTTCCAAGACGTGGTGGAACGACATTAAAGGAACGAGAAGGTAACGCTGGAGCTACAGCGATGGAAAATCCCTACGTGTGGAATAAACGTTACGTACGTTCAGTTTCACATCAAAGACTTATTTTATTCTCTCACTTGGTTTTTCATTGATCCTGTACTGATCCTATACTGATCACCTTATTGATCTTATTCGAATATTGTTTATTACGCGCTACGTGTTGTTTTTGTTACAGAACCAGAGTGAAGATGGATTCCTGTAGAACCGACTGAATGATCTGCACTCTGAATCCTGGACGTATATTTATATATATTGATGTATAAATGAGCTGTTTGGTGTTTCTGCTGTAGAACAGAACAGGAGGCAGGCAGAGTGTGGGGGCTGTGACGTGCTCTGAAGATCCGGACGTGGTGCAGAATGAGCTGGCTGCACTTTTTTTTATCTTCTGCACATTTTCAGTTCTTTGTGGTCAGCAGAAACGCGATGGTTGCAGGAGTGGTTTGATGAGAAGAAACCTTCTGCAGGTTATTTTGCAAGCGAGCAGCGCAGTGTGGAAGTCTCTCGGCCGGCCCCCTCCCCGTCCCCGGCGGCTCTGACATTACAGTAAATGTTCTCTGAGGGGAACTCTGAATCAGACTTTCACCTGTGTGGGTTCAGAGTCTCAGCATCATGTGAGTCTGCAGTCTGTGGCCACCTGACCATTTCATACCGTGGGCATCTCACCGTTAAAGTGAGATCAATTTTACCTTCTGTACTGTGTGTCCTCCACATGTAACCCATCCGTACAGTGTAACACACACACACACACACACACACACACACACATGCTCGGAACGGGGAGCAATCAGGGTTAGGTGCCTTGCTCAAGGGCACTTCAGACAGGGTACATGTTGGGACTGGGAATCGAAGCGAGGACCTTCAAGTCACAAGGCTGACTTCTTCACCACAAGTCTGTGACCGCCCCTGATTTCTGCTAAAACAGCTTCCACGTTCCCGTAAATATTCAGAAGCTTCATGAAAGTCAACACCAATCCGTCGACTTCACCACCAAATTTTAAAGTCCTCATGAGGATCGTTCATAAAAGAAGTAAGTACAGGCCTTCCCCAAACTCTTGTATAAACCTTCAAAGAACAGGACTGTATGAAACAATATGGACAAAAGTATTGGGACACACGTTTTTGAATATTTTTTTTTTTCTTTAGATTTTTTATCTCATTTTCAAATGGTTAAACATTTTGGGGAAGGCCCTTTACTGTTCCACAAAACACAAAACAAGATCCATAAAAACATGATGAAGGAGCTTAGTGTGGGAGAACTTGAGTCCCAATCTCAAACGCATCCAAAACGTTCTAATCATTAAACTTCAGTCTCATCACAATAGGGGTGTAACATTAAGCACATGGTTGTGTATTCGAGATGTCTTAAAGAACGTAACAGGAAGATCCTTTGGGTTGCAACCTGTCCCGTAAAATATGGTCCCTGTTTGTAAAAATGAACCGATACGGGATGTGATTTGTTCTGTATTTCCAATAAACATGTCGGTTATTAAATAAGGATTGTTATTATTGTTATATATTCCAAACACAGGTGTAACACCGGATTCTGTGACCTTAGAGGGCGCTGTCATCTGGTTGTGCTTTCAGTGCATGTGCGGTTTATTTTAATGCAGCATTGTGGTTTGATTCTTTAAGACGTTTAGTTTTTAAAGTCCAATGATCCTTTATTTAACAAACAGTGATTTAAATGTTATTTGTGGTTATTTATAGAAATATTCATGGATTTACAGTTAGACTTATTAAACATTTGTTTATGTATTAATATGTATATACACATACACACACACTTTCAAGATTCTAAAAAGCTTTCTGTGTATTTTGTGTCGACATGTTTATGTTTTTGAGGAAGACTGTGATCAGTGATCCTTTTTCATTCATTATCTTCGGCTTAATCCTGTACTGGGGTCGCAGGGGGGTTCACCACGCCCATCCAGGGGAGAACGTCAGGGCACCAATCCATTGCTAGGCACACTCTTACACACAGCCACACACACAAACACACTGTAGGGGCAATTTAGAGCATTCAGTTTACATGGAATCCATGTTTTTGGACTGTGAGAGGAAGCCGGAGAACCCGGAGAAAACCCACGAGGACACAGGGAGGACATGAAAACTCCACCCAGATCGGGATTCTAACCGTACTGTATTGTTGCACACGGCACACAAACAGATTTCTTTTAAGATTTAATTAGCGTCACTTTATAAGATTAAAATTTGTCTAACTGCTTTTTTGATCATTTCTTAAAAACACGGCTCAAAATAATATCATCTCTGATGGTGCCCCGCCCCGTGACCATTTCTGAAAGGCGACCTGTGCTTTTCTGCTCCTGGATGAACACAGGGAGGTCTACAAAGTCATGGCTCAGCCAACATCATACATTATTACAGACACGCTCCAAACCCTTGTAGAAAACCTTTCTAAAGAAAAGAAACAGCTACAAAGGAGGAACCATCTGAGGCGGAACGTGATGGAGCTCCTGTAGGTGTGATGTGAAAGTCTCATTACAGGGTTTGTATAAGAATAGCGCCACCGTGCTTTTATTCTGGGTTCTAATGATCAAAGTGCAATTATTTTCACACATGTCCCGTTTTTGCGTTTTAAATCGAACAAACATGACACAACCTTCAATCATGACCTGATCTCTCGCCCACATGTCTGTAAGAGTTCAGAACTCTAAAGTCGCTCTAACATGAGTCTAAACTTGAGTTCTAAATGTGATTTAATGACATTCAGTTAAAATAAAGACGGACGCTGGGAGCTTCATGTCGTTCGAGGTAACAGACGAGCGTTCTGATGGCCATTCGTTCACAATGTCTGGAATGAGAATACGAGATACATCGCCGGGCTGCGAGATCGATCTCATCCTCTCAGAGTTCCAAATATAAAGACTTTCTAAGTTTATACATTTAAAAGTAGATCACTGCAGGTTTCGATGCTTCGTGTTTCTAGGACAAAATTCACACATTGTTGTCGAAGCGGTTTCAGTTGTGGGTGGGGGTTCACCCAATCGCACCCACTGGCACCTTAATAATAAGTACAGACGTGTTTAACCTACATGGGTAAATGGTGCCACGTTCAGCTCTTTCTCCTACACAACACGGCCGAGTGTGCAGGTGTAGACGCTGCCTCTGCAGAACGCCAACTGTTCCTTATGAGGTGCTTGATTTATACTTTAATTATAATGGAACCAAATAAATCACCTGAATTCAGTGATTTAAGAGGTGTGTCCTAATACTTTTGTGTATATAGAGCTGGACATTTCACGGCTCCAGGGCCACAGCCGGACATTCTGCTGTCCTTCACCAGCCCTGATGAGGTCAGTGGGTCAGTGTTCAGTGCATTTAAATGTAGATCTTTAAATGTAAAGGCTGAATGGACACTGAACTCATTGAATATAAAAATCTAAAAACTAATTTCCTTTACGTTAAAAATCATCGAGTTCAAGTAAACTGATGGAAAAGCCTGAGGTTGCTTCGGAAATTTTAGGAAGTTAGCGTGTGATGTCACTGGTGGAATACATTGAATAACGGCGCTGTGAAACGGCGGGATGACGGAGACGAACTAAATGTTCCGGCGCTGGTTTTGCAGATTCACAGGATATTTTTCAAATATTAGAAGAGGATGAATCTGTAGTGACTGTGGGGGGCACCGTCTTTAATAACAACATTCAGCCAATTAGATTAACCACTTAGATTCAGAGGCAGAAGAGACCACCAGAGGGCAGAACTGGGAATTCTGACTGGTAGGAGGCGGGCTCTTAAACACCTCTCGTTAATTTCTTTACATGTCCATATTGTTGGCAAAGCACGCGGTTATGGCGGCGCCACGGCCTTTATATTTGCTGCCTTTATATGCCGCAGGAAGGCAGAACACCGCGGGAAGAGAGCGGGACTTTTGGCGAGTTCCATCAACCAAACGGCAGCAGTTTAAGGGTTAATACTGTCTATAATAAAGCTCGTTCCTATCCCAGCTGCTGTGCGAGTCCCGCTTTCACATCGTGAATGTTGTGTTAGTCGTCTAGCACGAAGTGAGCGCTACGAATAATGCAGTGAGCGCACGCGTCATTTAAAGTTGATCCATTTGGTCATTTGTGATCTTTGGGTCGTTTGTGCACGGGGGTTGGGGGGGGGGGGGGGGGGGGGGAGCACTGAACACTGAATTACTGTGGCCCAAAACCACACCCCTTTCAAACATTTTGCACATTCAGTTCATCTGCTTTAACGTCTTGGGTTGTTCTCCACCATCACACATGACATATAAACAAATGCAGAATCCTGTGGGGCGGGGCTAAATTTGAGTCTTTTAAGCCTGATTCCTTAAAATTGGGAGGGGTCATTTTTTTTAACATCCATAATCAAAAGTTAGGAACCTCCACAACAGTGCCAGGTTTCCATGAGACCCCGTTAGAAAATCAATGCCCTGAAATGTCTTATCCAAATCCACGTTGCCTTAGGCTGCGTGTGAAACTCCGCCCACTTTATAATGACCTCAAGGGCATCTGTTCTCCTAAACACTCAACTCAACATGACCAACTCAGTCTAAATATAAAAGGTGTGAATTTTGTAATTTGGGTTAAAAACATTGCACAGAGAGCAGCAAGCTGCTTTCAGCTGTAACACACACACACACACACACACGCACACACACACACACACACACACACACGTTTCCATCTTAACGTTGTGTTAACCACATCAAGTAGGTGAGAAGCTGCCATAAACCTCGACGGCCTACATTTTTATCTCCTTCATCATTCAGCCGCTGGATGAAAAGCAGCCGTGATGAAGTGAAACCACAGATCTGCAGCCTCTTCATCATCATCATCATCCTCAGGCTTATCACATCAGATTCTCTAAATCAGAGCAGGACTTTGATCTGCATCAGACAGAAGGTGAGGAGGTCTCACAGCAGCGTGATTTAACCCCCCACCCTACACCTACACCCAACACCACCTCCTGCTGAATTATGTGTGGGTTTCCTCCGGGTTCTTCGAGGGTGAGGGGTGTATAAGGAAGGAGATCCGGCATAAAACACTGGGCCAAGTGTAATATAACATACCCCCTGGATACTAAAGGGAAAAACGTATATGAGCTGTGGGTTTTAGCCTTTATATAAGTTTGTTGAGCAGAAATATATGTTTGTTATTGTAGATGTTTAACAACATAACATTTTTATTTAAATTAACCTACAAATTCTGGGTTATTATTTCTTGACAAACTGTTGGCGTCCGTCTTCAGAGGGGGTTGATGTGGTACCTCCTCATAAAAGTGCAGTAAACCCCCAAACCATGGGATACGCATGACAAAGCCCCACCCCCTTTTTAACTGACAAACCATGGAATATGTTTAATATACACCCCCCTTTTTCCCTGCCGAAGCCCCACCCAACTTTTTTTTCCTAAACTGGCCGCCGCTTCACACGAAAC
>JAOUQT010308760.1:0-15232 GCA_025769995.1 Xyliphius kryptos | reverse complement strand
GTGAGGCCGAGGAGCGCTTAAAAGCCATTCCTAATTTCTGCTTCCCAGATGCTCAGGACTGGAGGCCATCTGCAGATGTCAACAGGTTAGTTACGCAGCGCTCTTCTGCGCCTCACGCCACAGATCTGACTCATTCTTCAAATGCATATCTGTGGCTCTGAGTCAGAACTCAAAACAGAGCTGTAAACTTAGTCATCAGTCATCAGAATTAAACCCGAACTTTTCATAAACATGTTTAAGAACACACAAGCCCCTACGCCGGGGGTCCTGTTTATCAGAGTTTAGTGGGTTCCTTGTTTCTACCTCTTTGAACTTCTCATCATAATGTTAATGTGTTTGTGAAAGGTGCCCTGTTTTTGCGTTTGCTTTGGTGCCTTAAGGCTTTGTTGTCTTGTTGCAGTGAAACCTTTTCCTTTGTCCTGACCGGAGAGGATGGGACCCGATGGTTCGGATACTGTCGGAAAATCCTGGTGAGTTCAGATCGTGTTTATTTAGAAAGAAAAATGGTGCGTACCGGATTGTGTTTGGGTTTGTTTCATTTCACTGAGTCATTGTCGCTAAATGGTGTGTTTTTCTTGCTGTGTCCCGCAGCCCAGTGGAAAAGGGAAGCGACTGCCTGAAGTTCACTGCATCATCAGCAGACTCGGCTGCTTCAATCTGTTTTCCAAGGTCGGGGGAGTTATTTTTGTCTTCCTCATGCATGTTCTGTTGATCTTAAATTAGATTATTGGAATTGATTTTAGGGTGGCGCGATTGCACGTTTGCCTTGTAGCGCTGGCGATCCAGCTTTGAATCCTTATCGGTGTCCTTGTGGATTTTCCTCTGGGTTCTCCGGTTTCTTCCCACAGTCCAAAAACATGGATTTAGGGTGAATGGGCTGCTCTAAATTGCCCCTACATAGTGTGTGTCTAGTGATGGATTGGCGCCCTGTCCTGGGGGTATCTGTCCATCGCCTGAAACATTCTTCCCTGAACGGGCATGAGGAACCCCACCTTGACCCTAAGTAGAGAATTTAACACTGCTTTGGCCATTTACACGTAGATCAAGTTATGGGTTTGTCCCCCACCCCCCTGCTGTTTGTCGATTAGTGCCCATTTTTAACCCCTCTCCCTCCAATGAGACCGAGAGCACCTTTTTAAACGAATGACATGATAAAACGGTATGTATTTTAGAGAATGTAGTCTTGCATTTTTGTTATGAATACCTGAATCATTTAAGCTGTTTAGCACTGAGCTACCACACCCTCAAATGTGCCAAATTTTTTTGCCATATATTTAACAGCATTTTTTGATCAGCCTACTTGAACCTAGTGAATCAGGCCTTTCCCCCTCCCCACATGAAAATAATGACATCCAAATAGGAGTCCACCCTCACTGATAATCATTTGAAAGCATGCTTGACAAATGTCAACAACAGCTACTGTACAGACTCCTCCCACCTGGCTGACAGCATTCAGTGCAGATCATCAAATTAATGGTGTTTTTTTTTTCACTGGATAGCCCTGTATTGTAATAATACCAACATGATGTGTATTTGAACACGAAAGCTTTAAAAACAGGATGACCTGTCCTCTGAAAAAAGTACATATCGGGCCAAAAAAGTGTGGACACACCTGGACTACATGTACTATTGCCACAAACTTTCCTTTGCATTTTTTTACATGTGACATTACAACCATCAATTCTATGCAAACTTGTGTCCGTTGCGCTGTATTTAAAGGTAATACTTGTGACAGGCAAACAAATAAATACATGGGAATTGTAAGCAAGATTTATTAAAATGAACATCACCTGTAGGTACTACATATGTGAAAATAAACAGTTAAATTGATGGTGAGTAATCAGCAATATCAATTGCCTCCCAATGGAGGGCGTTGACTTTTTTTAATACTTTTTTTTGATGAGTGGAAGGTAACAGATGGATGTGATTTATCGGGTTGTAAATTGTAATCGATTACTGACACACTAGTACGATACTTAGCATCTGGCCCATGTGTGCAGATTTTGGAGGAGGTGGAGAGGAGGAGAGCGATCTCCCCAGCACTGGTGCACCCCTTCATGCGAAGTGTCATGGAGGCTCCATTTCCGGCGCCAGGACGCCCCATTACGGTCAAGAGCTTTCTGCCGGGCTCTGGTAATGAGGTCAGTTTAGATGATCAGGAGAACAGATACAGTTGTTAAAGTCTAAATGCAGACACGAGGTAAAATGAACTTCTCTGGCCCTGTGTAGGAGTTGACGCTGTGTCGACCGGTGGACTCCCGGCTGGAGCATGTGGATTTTGAGACTCTTTTGCAGTGTCTAAGTGTCAGCAGGCTGTTACAGGTCTTTGCCTCTCTGCTGCTAGAAAGGAGGGTCATCTTCATCGCAGACAAACTCAGGTATGTGATTACTGCATTGTATTTCAGTGCATCGGCCATGGAGGGTCTGATGTGGTGTCTGTGTGTACAACACCACAAAAAATACAAGTGTCCCTGCAGGACAGCGCAGGAGGCTGTATCCAAATTCATCTGCTTATTACGAAATCTGGAGGTTAGAATGACCGGGACATCCAAATATATAGATTTAGTCCAAATATATAGTACTGATTTGGAAGCTTGTGTGTCAAAATGTGGGCGTGCCGACTGGCTTTAACCATATTTATAAAATGGGTATTTCACTTCTTAAATCTGAGTTGTCCAGCCACGACATTATTGAAAACACACACCTCTAAGCATTTCACATTCGCATCAATGCGTGGTATACCTTAAATTATTTTCTATAGCTATAAAAGCAAAGCCCTGCACTCACTGGCTCATCACTAATTCTGCCACTTCCCAAGTTCCTACAAAGCTGAAACCTGGCATCATGATTCCCCATCATGCCGTTTGAAAAAAACAGGATCTCACTTTCCTACGTTTAATTGTTCATTCGTTATTGCCATCAAACGCAACATGTCGAGAGCTTCTGCAGGTGGTGACCACACACCTTTTCACTGTTTTCCTCTTTTCTGGCTGATGTTTTGGTCACTTTCGCATTTTGTCAGTTTTCTCACCATAGAGGTAGCATGAGGCGGTGTCTACAACCCACACAAGTTGCTCAGGTAGTGCAGCTTATTCAGGATGGCACATCAATGCCAGCTGTAGCAAGAAGGTTTGAAGTGTCTGTCAGCACAGTGTCCAGAGCATAGAGCAGATACAGGCACGTGGAGGCCATACACACTACTGAGCCTCATTTAAACGTCTTTCCACTGAAGTTGGATCAGCCTGTCATTTGATTTTCCACTTTAATTTTGATTATGATTTGGTATTATCCTGATACCAGGATCAGGATGATACCATGGCCGATAATGGGATAATCATTTTGATGTAAAATTTTAACGTTCTTTTGTTCTCCACACATTCCATTATCTACTAAATAAAGATTTTTAACTTAAAGATTTTGTTTATTAAGATCTAGGATGTGGTGTTTTAGTGTTCCCTTTATTTTATGAGCAGTGTATAAACAGCTAGCTGATTCCCAAAAAGCACTAAACCCCAAGCGGCTGTTGTTTTATAATTTTTGTTCTGTAATTTGGCCACTAGATGACAGTTTTTGATGGTTAGAGAAACCTGATACGATCATTAAAAAAAAAGGATTACATTAATCACTGAAGAGCAGATTATTAACGATTTTGCTTTCAGTAAACGCATTTATGATTCAAACCTTGGTTTTTTTATTATAGTTTGTTTGTAAGCGTTTTATAAAAGCAATAAGGCACCAAAGGTTATATATAATTGTGAATACATCACAGAAATAATTGCAACGTTACTCTGCTATGCCTTCCCGTGGCTTATTCACAATAATGCCACGCCCTCACGTACCTTATTGCTTTTGTAACCCAAGGCATTTTCAGCCAATAGGAATAATCTTTTGTCACAGCGTTCAAACTGGGTTTTTATTTTGATACGCTATTAAATCAAATCCTGATATAATCAAATCTTAATATCGCTATTAAAATGACGTAGCTCACTCTTTTCCTCCAGCACGTTATCTCGGTGTGCCCACTCTGCCCTCGCTCTGCTCTACCCGTTCACATGGCAACACACTCTTGTTCCTGTGCTGCCTGCGAGCATGCTGGACATAAGCTGTTCACCTACTCCGTTTGTCATGGGGGCGCTTTCTCCATCACTGCCTTATCTGCTGGAATTGCCAATTGAGGAGGTCAGTCGTTTACATTCTGGTTCATGAGAAAGTAAGAAATTGGGTTATATTTTTTGCTCACTTATAAATGACCTTAATTCATGTATTATATTTCAGTTTCAGCCTCATTATTCTGAGCTCAGTAATGCAGGGCTTCCAGTGCAGGGTAACTCATAGCGGGGTTAGGCCTCTATATGGAGAGATGAGCTGAGACGAGGAGGCTTAATTTTAAAAAAGTGGCTCGTAAACAGCAATTTGCTCCTATTAAAACTGGTCTGCTGACAATTCTTGGATTTTTTTTTACACTGTACATAAAATAAGAGTCCTAAGAGAATGATGCTGAGTATTTAAAAGACATGGCTTTAGCACAGCCTACAGTTCACACAGTTTGCTGAAGAACCTGAAGACAAAGTTGGTGACATTAAGACAAAAAGCCCAATGAATCAGCCTCCATACAGTATGAATTTGGTGTAATCCTAACACTTTTCTGTAGGTTAATGCATAAAACATAATTTTGTTCATTTCCTATTTATTTTTGATGTAAGTAGTTTCATGGCATTTTAGTCTTAACTAATAAATCCAATTAAATGTATCTTCTCATTTCAGGTTCTCATTGTGGACCTGTGTGCGGACAAGTTCGTTGTGCAGGTAGGTTTACAGGAATGGCCTTTATTTTACTACCAGGGTGTGTGTTTTCGGGTGTTTGTATGGGAAAGGTGTGGAGCTATTGTGTGCGAGTGGTAAGCAGTGAGATTCATGTCCAGGCCTGTGTTAATTACCTCCATCCTAAATTTCCTGAATGGAGTTCTTCAGCTCAAGTGGCCCGAGATAAATTAACATCATTAGTGATGTTTGAGTAAACTGCGGTGCTCTTATCTACCCCACCCTCCACCACATGCAATCCTGAAACCCATGACCGGAAGTGAGGTCAGAGTGTATGCATCTTAATCTATATATTGTTGTGTCTTCCAGCTGGGAGATGAAGACTGCATCCTGCCTAGTAAGCTCCAAGCAGCCCTGCAGGAAGTTTTGGAAATTCGGGAGGAAATACTTGAACATGGTGAAGACGGCATGATAGGAGGTCAGGTTCTATATTAGAATATACGTTTGCTATTGTGTGTAAACAGATAAAAGTGCATCTATATGGTGAGTGGAGCTGATAAATGAACAATAAGGGCCCTATATTAACTGTCAATGTGTCATTGCTATTGTAATGACGGCGAAAGGATGCCTTGCTCAGAGCAAAGGGCACAAACTAATTCTCTTAGTTATTCATGAGTTTGTTTGGGCATAATAAAGCAATAAGGTATGAGAGAGCGTGGCATTATTTTTAATGAATTACGGGAAAGCGTAGTGGAGTACAGTACACTTCCTTTCTGTGATTTATTTACAATAATACACAACCTCGAGTGTCTTATTGCTTTTATAAAATGCTTACAAATACACAATAAAAAAAACAAGGTTTAATTCATAAATTTGTTTACTAAAAACAAATTGTTAATATCTGCTCTTCCACAATTAATCTAGTCCGGTTTTTGAAATGAACTCTGACCCTGACTACCAGGATTTCAGTTTCTTCAACAATCAAGTACTGCTATCTTGTGGCCAAATTACAGTTACAATTTACAATTTAAATAAAAAGAAACATCGGGAAAATAATGTATGTTATGTCACGCATTGATACAAATCTGAGGTGTGTGATTGTCAATAATGTCACGGCTGGACAAACGGCTCAGCCAATCAGATTTAAGGAGTGGAACTACCCGATTTATAATGTCCAATTAATAAATCTGTTGCCATTCCCTTTACGAACAAGGTGACGCTTTGACTTTGGCGGGTTGCTATTTGAACGGTGCAGCTACCTGGACTTTCCATGTTACTGTAAAAGAAGAACACAGTATAGTGTAGATTATGTATCTGTATCCTCTGTACAAACGCACTAATATTTAATAGTGTTCAGTTCTATTCAGCGTTCCGTGGCGTTGGACACGCCCGTGTTGATGTTTTAGCGCCAACATATTGGAGTCTGGAAAGGTTGATTTCAGTCAGTGGTACACCTGGATTTTTCCGTCACCAAAAATGTACCTGAACACGCCTCATTTTGAGACGGCCATGCCCATTGGAGTAGATGTATTCACAAGCAGCGTTGCTATTAAAACGACGCAGACGGAAGGCGAGAAAATAAACCGTTTGTGGGTTCTAACAACCCCTGCAGAGGGGGTAATTTTATATCCTTAGTGTAGAATCAGAGCTGTATCTAATAAGTCGGGCAGTTTGGACATTTCATTTGTGCTTTTTCTGTTTCTTAGAGGAGTGTAACCTGAGTGCACTGGTGTCCGAGACGTTTGTGCGTTTCTTTGTGGAGCTGGTGGGCCATTATCCGCTGCACATCAGTGAGACTGGCTACAATGGTGTTCGGGAGCTCAACAGAGAGACGTTCCGGAAGTCTCATCCATCCCGAGGCGTGAGACAGTTCTTACAGCTCTTCATGGATACACAGATGTTCGCCGGCTTCATCCAGGACCGGGAGCTCCGTAAGGGGGGAGTGAAGGGTGAGATATTGAATATGAGGACCTGGCTTGCAGTCGCTGATTTAGTTCATCTTTTAGGTGTTCGATCAGGTGGTGCAGTCAAGTTCTCCCCCATTAAAGGGACCTTAGTATGTTTTTGTGAGATGGGGGCAGTCATGCTGGCATGAAAAAGGCCTTCCCCGTACTGTTTTTATAGCGACTTAGGTGCTTGATTATATACAACTGAAATAAAATGAGGGTGGCATGGTGATGTAGTGGTTATAACACATTTGCCTTTCAGCAGTGGGGATCCAGGTCCGAATTCCGGTCTGGGTGAATTTAGTGATTGAATTATTTGCCTACTGGAGCGGTGGGCAGCTTTGTATTCAGCTCCCAGGGGGCTTGCTTCAGTCCTTAACCTCAAGCCTACGACTGGATGTTCCATGTTCACCACGGTCCTGTTCCTTAGCATAAATCTTTCTTATATTCTTAGGTCTGTTTGAAGTGAGAGTAGCCGAATATCTCTCATCTTGTCCTGAGCCTGAACCCAGCGGAGTCAACAAATTCCTTAAGGGACTCGGTAAGCCTGCAACTTTACCTCTTCCAAAAAAGGAAATCATTTCGATCATGTTTTCTCACAGCGACCGTCTGTTTTGCTTTCAGGGAACAAAATGAAGTTCCTACAAAAAAAATGAGGGATTGCTTTGCCAGAAAAAAAAAAGAAGGCCGGCGTGTCGCACTCCAAGCCAGAAGAAAAGCCATGAGTCAGAGATCACTGTAGAGCTCTGTCACGAGGAACTGAGCGGCGGCATCATGGCGTTCCAGTCTGGACTGGGCTTGTTCTGTCCCTGTGCATCGCTGTGCTGGGGAGAGCCTGTGAAAACTGGATCCTTTTTAACAGCGGAAGACTGAAAGGACGCCGATTGGAGGAGTATAAATAAGAAACGACTTATTAAAGAAAGCATCTCTGATCGCTTTCAGTGTGCTGCATCAGTGTTCATTCTGTGCTGAAACAAAACCTGCAAACTTCAAATTCCGATGGGATGTCTTTACAAATCCTCCGCGGCAGAGTTTCCATGCGTCTTAAAATTTAAATTCAACTTTCAAACTAACTTACAGATGAAACGTGCAGATAACTATTTACAAAACCACACAGTCGAGGACTTTTTCTACATGATACAGTTTTGTATAACTGTTTTTTGTACAACTTTGAAGGTTTATGTAATGCTTATAAATAAAATGCTTTTTATATCAATTTTGTTCCCCTTTATTACGCTCTGTGTGCTCCAGCACACTGGGGGCGCTCTTGCATTTGTCAGTATAAGAAAGCACAATTGCTGTTGCATTTCCCACCTCTTTTATGTCAAATAACGCCCCCATGCTCTTATTGGCTACTGAGACGCACAACTACACAACTGATCGACCACAATAGCCATGCGTCAACGAGTCCGCCATATTGGTCAGGGAAACTGAGGCGTTAAAAACTTAATTCGATAAATCACTATAACAATTCCAGGGGGGAATTTAAATGAATAATTTGTGTGTGAATAAACAACTATGGAAAGTATTGCACAAGTATAAATGTAACTTGAACGTATGAAATAAAATATACATAAAGAGAATATGTGTGCAATAGGAGCAAATCAAAGTGAATTATAGCTTTCATAACCTTTGATCCGCCGTTTTAATCGTTTTGTTTTCTTCTAAATTCTAAAATACTATAGAAAGTAGCTGTCATAGTTTTATAAACACGATAACTTTTTGAAAGTCTACTCACAGGAAAAAATGTATGACTGGATATTGAGTATTATTATTTATTGCCATGCATTACTACAAATAAAACTTGCTTATTAAGTTACCCTAACATACGCTGCACATAACATAAAATCAATGTATTCATTTTAAAAATCACCATAGGATTTATCACACTGCTGAACTTGGGATAAAATGCTTTAGGACAGGGTGCCAATCCATCGCTGGGCACACACATACATTTGGTCTTTTGGCACACTCACTCGCACATCCACACAAACAAACACACACTATACGGGGCAATTCAGAGCATTCAATTTACCTGGATGGCGGCACAGTGGTTTAGTGGTTAGCACATTCGCCTCTCAGCGCTGGGGATTCCCGGTTGGAATCCCTATCTGGATGGAGTTTGCATGTTCTCCCCGTGTCTGCGTGGGTTTCCTCCGGGTTCTCCTTTCACATTCCAAAAACATGAAGGTAAATTGAATGCTCTATATTGCCCTGTATAGTGTGTGTATGTGTGTGTGAGTGAGTGTATACCCAGCGATGGATTGGCGCCCTGGCCTGGGTGCATCTGCCCAGCGCTTGAGATGTTCTCCCCTGGATGGTCATGGGAAACCCCTTCCCCCCCGCGACCCTCATAAAGGAATAAGCGGAAGATAATGATTGAATGAATTAATTTACCTGGAATCCATGTTTTTGGACTGTGGAAGGAAACCGGAAAACCCGGAGAAAACCCACGCGGACACGGGGAGCACATGAAGCGCTGAGAGAACAACGTGCTAACCACTAAGCCACCTTGCGGCCCTTTATATATATTTTTTTTTGCTAAATTCTTGGCATTTTTGTCTTTAAAAAATCCAAAGTCAGCCCAAAATTAGAGTTTATTGTGAGATCTGGTCAGAAACGGTTATCAGACCCCTGAGTAAGATGGCAGGGGCATCGACGCATCCTTGTCACGATAAGGTGTAGCGTCTACATGTAAAGCCACTTCAGTGGATTTTTGGGGACCGACTCTATTTATAAACTGCAATATGGAGGGAAAACGTTTATTCGTATCATGTAGAATTTACTTCAATGAAATTTAGACCCATTTTGTAATGTAACTTATATTGTGGGGAAAATCTTATTTTACTACAACGACACAGATTGTATAAGAGTGGAAAATATACCTTTTTTCAATTCGACGTTTAATTGTTCGAAAAAACTGATTTAGTAAAAATAAAAAATAATAACTTAAATACTTGGAAAGTGACGGAATACGGGTGGAAGGTGAACCCCATGCTGTAGCTGCGCAGCAGCAAGATGTCTGGAGCTTCGTCAGTCGCCGGTGAAGTGTTTGTTGACGCTCTACCTTATTTTGACCAGGGTTATGATGCTCCAGGGGTCAGGGAGGCTGTAAGTACACATCCTTTTGTTGCTTTACCTTGCTCCCTACCGACATAAAAGCTTTTATTTCATTTTAGCTTACAAGTAGCATCTGAGCTAATAGCCGAGCTGCTAGTTACCACACGCTTTAAAACGTTTATTATGAAACATAAAACAACATTCTTCTCGGTTTTAAAGCCATATTAAACGATATTTTAACTTTATTTTATTTTATTACGAGTTAATCATTTAATTCGTTGTTTTATTGCCTCATAATTCTTCTAAATTCTATTTAATTGTATTTCTTTCACATAACACAATCGTAAACAGGCACAATAATCACAAAATTACATAAAACCTCATGGAAAAAAGTATTATGGAACATTTTTTTAATGATTGAACTTACGGGGGTGCATTTTGGACAATTGTACCCATGCATGATTGTGGGAACAGTTTGGGAAAGTGCCTTAGTGTGTAAAGTAAATCAATTCATTTATATCGATTAGTCGACTAATCTAAATTATTTACTTTCTTCAAAAGAACTGAAAATATTTTGTAAGTTTGTTTTATTTTGACAAAACTTGCAAAAATCCCAGTCTGGGTGCAGTTTCCATGTCCCCTCATTGTCCGCGTGGGTTTATTCCGGGTTCTTTGTTCTATTCCCTCAATCCAGATTAAAGGTGAATCGGCTGCTCTAAATTGCCCCCATAGTCTGTGTGCCAGAGTTTTGTCAGGAAGGGCATCCACTTAGGCACTTGGCCAAGTCTGATTTGTGAATGCATCGCTGTGGCGCCCCCTGAATAATAAAGGGTAAAATTGCGAAAGAAGACGTTTCAATCAATAGATTATAAACAGATAATCAAACACCGATTATACAGGAAATGCCTCGGAATCCCCCCAGCTGAGCTGGTAGAGAAGATATGAAGAGGGAGATCTGGGCTTTTTAACCCAACAAGGATGTGCCCACTGCTCCTTTCCCTGTACACCAACAATGGCCCAACTGTTAAACTCCTCAATTTTGCAGACAACACAACCATAACTCAACATCGGCTCCATGCTCAAAAAGGCCCAACAGAGGATGTATTTGCTGCGTCAGCTGAGGAAGTGTGATCTGCCACAGGAGCTACTGAAGCAGTTCTACTCTGCAATCACTGAACTTGTGCACTTCTGTTACTGTCTGCTTTGGAGCTGCAACTAAACAAGACGGGAGCAGATTGCAGAGAACAATTAGATCTGCTGGGATCTGTATCATCTGCCGACAAGCAGAGAAAATCACACTCGGGACACGATTTATTTCAGCTCCGGCAGATGATACAGATCACTATACACAAAAACTTTTAATTCTCATGCAGTTACACTAATAAATAGCTGCAAAACTTTGCACTCCGCAGCAATTCCAATCTCATTTATTGAAACTATATTTGTTGTGCATATGACATATGGTACATTGAATAAAACAGGGACATGTGTCGTCATGTCCAACATGCACCGAGGACACATAATAAGCACGGGATCTAAACATTTACTCACACACACTCACACTGATTTTATGGACGTTCTACGGTAGAGATCATTCATTCATTTATTATCTTCCGCTTATACAGTCACACACACATACTACCTATACTACCTACACAGAGGAAACCCACACAGACACGGGGAGGACATGCAAACTCCACCCAGATTGGGATTCGAACCGGGAATTCCCAGTGCTGAGAGGCGAATGTGCTAACCACTAAGCCGCCTAGGTGGAGATCAGTCTCTTAATTAGAAACCACCAATGTAAACACTTACGATGGCTTGGAAGTGTCCCGCCCACTCTTATCTGCCCACCCACTCCAGCGTTGGCCTTAAAGAGCGCCTGTGTTTTAAGTGTTCATTCTCTGCACTGATGCTGGCTGCTTTTGGTCTTTGAAAACGTTCGTGTAGCTCTTTACTACTCGTCTTTTGGCTCCGCTGTAGCCACCTTTTTGGTTTTTTTTTGAGTGCCACTGACTGATGTCTTTAAATGGTTGCATTTTTGGAACCAACATGGAAAATAAATAAAAACAAAACCAATGTCATTGACTATGTCGTCCAATCGCGATAACCCTCGAAATAAGTTCACTGGCGCACGACCTCAACCCTGTTTTAACACATTTAAGAATTCAAGCAAGACTTGTCTAACATCACTTCCTGACCAAAGAGATGCCATTCCTAAAAAAAAAAAAAGCTCTTATCCAGCGAGATTAACCCTCTGGCAGATTGCAGTATCTCTTTGGTTTACTGGTGAAGGCTGTTAGAGCTAATTAGAAAGGAAACCAAGGATGTTCTAAACCTTCTGTGAGTGTACTTTGAAGCCCTCATGTTTTGATAGGGTTCAAATTCTTGAGTTACCATAATGGGCCCTTGAGCAAGGCGCTTAACCCTCATTGCTCCAGGTGTGATAAATTGCACTTTAAAATGACCTCATGTAATGAAAAGTTAAATGTAGAGTGAGAAATTTAATAATTGATAAATATTAAGACTATTTTGACTCTATAACCTTTTTCCTTCCAGGCAGCTGCGTTGGTGGAGGAGGAAACAAGACGCTACAGACCCACAAAAAATTATTTAAGTTATCTCCCGATGCCTGACTTTTCTACTTTTGAAGTAAGTCTTATGGTTGATGCTCAGTTCATTAAAACTACAACCATTTTGTTTTTTGTGAGACACTTGAACTACATCCAAAATCACCTACTGTATACATTAGTACAGAAAAGCTATAGGTGAAGCTGCTATGTCTGAATGTGCAGAAGTGGATAATACTACTGCTTAACCGTTCTTGGTGCATTAGATATTCTTCATGAAATCTTAAAAACCTTGATTCTGTTGTTCACAGACTGAGATCATGCGGAATGAGTTTGAGCGACTCGCTGCACGTCAACCCCTGGAGCTTCTCAGCATGAAGCGGTAGGGGCCCTTTAGACATGTGGGGGTGTCAATCAGTCGCTTTATTCATTACACCTTCCTGTTTCTATCACATATCATTCCTGTTTCTACACATTCCTGTCCTATATATCAATTCCACTTACTATATCTCTGCATTCAGTTACAGACTGAGGTCTGTTTTTCTAAATAGTACTAGGGATTTATCTGTAACTATAATCACTGCTCAAAGGTTACAGATCTACCCCACTCTGCCGGTGGTGTCCTTCCCTTTATGCACCACTACAGTATAAACTCACCCGCTATACACCCTCCTATCCGCCCAATATAATCCAACCACTCACTCTAATCTGCCAGCCCAATCCAAAATGCCCACTCTAATCCACCCATTCTAATATGCCATCTTAATCCGCCAACCCACGCTAATCTGCCAGCCCAATCCGCACGCCAACTCTAATCCACCCACCCACTCTTATCTGCCATCTTAATCCACCAGCCCACTCTAATCTGCGCCCCCAATCCACCCACCCACTCTAATCTGCCATCTTAATCCGCACACCAACTCTAATCCACATACCAGCCCACTCTAATACAGCCACCTACTCTAATCTGCCAGCCTAATCTGCACGCCAACTCTAATCCACACACCTGCCCACTCTAATACAGCCTACTACTCTAATCTGCCAGCCCAATCAGCACGTTTACTCTAATCCACCCATTTACTCTAATCTGCCAGCCCACTCTCAATCCGACCGTCCACTGTAATCCAGCTACCTACTCTAATCTGCCAGCCCAATCTACATGTCCACACTAATCCACCTGCCTACTTTATCTGATATTGTTTGTAAGATCACTGATGTTTTCTGTCATGTATAAGCAATTATCTCACAATCTGATCTTAAAAGTATGTGATCTTACACTAAGTGGATGATTTGGCACTATGGTATTGGCTTCATGTTGGGTGTTTTTATATGCAACACAGAACTGGATTGAGACTGTGGTCTCAAAATTACTCAGAGTTCTTAATTTGTTGTTCTAAATCTTTAGATATGAGTTACCAGCTCCATCATCAGGCCAGAAGAATGACATAACAGCGTGGCAGGATTGTGTGAATAACTCCATGGCTCAGCTGGAACATCAGGCAGTGCGTATAGAAAACCTGGAACTTATGGCGCAATATGGCACCAACGCCTGGAAGGTGGCTAATGAGTATGTAGTAAAATTTACTTTTATTCTCTTTGATGTAAGAAAAAAAAAAGAATGTGCCGTCATGATACTAATGTTATTGTTCTATTAAACAGTAACTTGGCTTTCATGATTGAAAATGCGCAGAAGGAGCTGCAGAAGGTTCGGTGAGTAGTCTGTTGCGTGTAGAACATCTACTGCATCTAATCATAAGAACAGAACAGGTATCATTTGGGTGGTGGATTGTTTATGGTCAGTTCTGCAGTGACAATGATGCGCTGAGGGGGTTTTAGTGCAGCAGTGTTGCTGTAGTTTTATTCAAACACCTCAGTGATGCTGCTGGGATAGGAATAATGCACCCACCAAATAATACCTGCTCTGTGGGGGGTACTATTAGGGTCCTGACAATTAGAACAGAGTACACAGTATGTACAAACAGATGGACTACAGTCTGTAAATTTAAAACTACAAAGTGGAACTGATCATATGGACAATGTGGAGCAAAAAGGGGGCGTGTCAGTTTTCTCCAATTCACATTAATGTGTTTAATTCAATATTCTGACTGTCAACATTTAAAGTCTTTTAGTTTATTAAAAATATTCATGTCGTTTCCTGAGTATCGTCTTCAAGCCTGCGTCTGTTTCAGAAAACTGATTCAGGACCTGAACTGGCAGAGGAAGAACGACCAGCTGTCCGGGGGAGCTAAACTGCGAGAACTCGAGTCCAAGTCAGTGTCTCACGTTCAGATTTTTTTAATTGTCGGGATTGAGAACAATTTGTAACCTAATTCTTGGACCCTCTGCATCATTCTTGTTCACAGCTGGGTGTCTCTGGTCAGTAAGAATTATGAGATTGAACGTGCCATCCTGCAGATGGAGAACGAAGTGGCTCAGATGAAGCAACAGCAGGGGGATGAGAATAAGGAGAACATACGGCAGGACTTCTGATGAGTCAGCGTAGAGCGTCAGACGAACATGCTGTTTAGACGTCGTTGAAAACAGACAGTGAGGAACATGGACTTTTTATACCGCAAATCTAAGACCTAAAACGATGTGAACTGTGTGATCAAGACTCCGCCCCCTGCTTTATTTTGTGTTGTATGAGGTGTATTATAAACGGGTCCTTTAACCTTCGTATTTTTATCAAATAAACTGTTTTTGTTATCCAGTGTTTCTTAGTTTACTTAGTTACAGTTGAAACCAAAAGTTCACATACACTATATAAAAAGACACATATGCATTTTTTTTCTCACTGTGACATGAATCAGTATAAACGTTTCCCTTTTTAGGTCAGTTAGGATTACCACAATTATTTCTATTTGCTAAATGTTAGAATAATGAGAGAGGAATTTT